>JAJJMA010167461.1:0-10615 GCA_023529015.1 Papaver nudicaule | reverse complement strand
TAGGATCTAATGATTGCTCATGTAATATGCTTTCTTACAGTTACTGTAAATGAATTTATTGTATAGATTTTTGTATTTGTATTTGTATTTGTATTTGTAATACATTTTTTTAATTTAAATACAAAATTTATTTATTTTGTAATTTAATTTTTTTTAATTTTAATTAAAAAATCCGCAACGTTTATAGGCGTTGCCTAAATTACAGAAAACGTTGCTCTAAATAAATTCTGCAACGTTACTTACATTGCTTTAAATAAAATAGTGCAACGGAAGAAGCAACGGAAATTCCGTTGCTTTAATTAATTAGAGCAACGTTAATAGACGTCACGAAAAATTTGTGACGCCGTATTCGCAACGCTAATAGACGTTGCTTTAATTCTGCGCAACGTCTATAAGCGTTACAAACAGGCCCCTGTGGCGTAGTACATTAAAGGCTGAATTAGCTAGCCTTGTAAAGATCAGTTATTGGGTTTAATGCAAATGTGCAAAATTTTGTAATACAGGAATTTTGGGTTGAATACAATTATATCCTGATTTGGTATTAATTTTTTTTTTTAATTCCTATTAAAAATTTTGCAACGGATATATTCGTTGCTCAAAATAAAATAACCGTGGCACAAATTAGCTCTGTGCAACGGATGAAAACAATTCGTGCAACGGATATATCCGTGGCACAAATTAATTGTGCAACGGATATATCCGTTGCACAATCCGTTGCGCACATGTGCAACGCCACTTTTGAAACGGAAATAAGCGTGGCACAAAATCTGTGCAACGGTTATATCCGTTGCACATGGGGCGATTAGGCGTAGTTGATACTGTATTTTCTCTTTAAATATGTATAGGGCATGTAAAACAAAGTCTACCGAAATAGCCAAAAATCCCACTGGAGAGCACAGAGCAGATGTTCTGGAGATTCTTGATGACGGTAAGATTATGGTGGTGAGGAATGCTTTCCCAAAGTCGGATTTCCATGTACTGGTGATACCACAGAAACTGATCAAATCGCCATCCCATCTTGATAGAAGTGACATAAAGTTGCTGGAGAGGATGAAAGAGGTTGGGATCCAATTAGCCGAAGATTTTTTGAAAACCATCCGTATAATGCTATTAGATTAGGTTTCCATATTGTTCCTTCCATGGAACAACTTCACCTGCATGTGGTGAGTTTCGATTTCAGCAAGACGAATTCAGTTTACAACTTGAATAAAAACACCACATCCTTCTTCAAAGACGTGGATTGCGTGAACGAGGAGCTACGGAATTTCGGAAAGTTAACATTACCATCTGACAGAACAATTTTGGGATCCAAGTTGCAGTGCTTCAAGTGCGGATTCAAGTTGGAAGATTCAGTAATTAGAAATCAACACATGGGAGAAGAACCTATTCAGTTGTTGAAGAAGCATCTGGCAATATGCACCAGCCCGTTTCCAGAGTCCATGAGGAACGGGTCTCTTGTACTTGGTGCGGTGTTGAAAGAAAAATTAGAAGGATATTGGGCTAAGGGGTCTGAGCCAGTTTTCCAGAGGTCTGACAGCATATTGGGGAAGCCTCCGAGTCAGTTTTCCAGAGGTGTAGCAGAGTCCTGTCAGTTTGGTAGCGAGAGCCACAGTATTTTAGGAAAGCCACCAAGTCAGTTTTCCAGAGGTCCAAGAGGGTACTGTAAATTTAGCGGAGCAAACGACAGAGCAAGCAAGTCGGACTGGTGGAAGAAAAAGGGGGACACCAATAGTATTCCTTTGGTTTGTCAAGTTACTTTTAAGGATGTTTATTTGTTTTAGATTTTGATTGTCTTGTCGATATTACATGAACAGTAAAGCAAACAATTATGAAAATGAAAAGATCTGCCTTTTTCGACTTCTCCTCCACCTCATATGCAGGAGGAATCTCTGGCCACTTTCTTGGCAGTTGATTTCATTAGCAAAGAAGAATGTAGTCAATTTAACTACTCCCCATCTTATTACTGCCTAAATTAGAGACAAGGAAACAGGAAACAGGAAACAGTTCATGCCTAACCCAATCGAATACCACCTTCGTTAACCATCATAAACAGGAAACGTTTTTTGCACCATTTGTAAGCTCTTGTCTAACATATCTTCTACCAATTTTAGTACCTACCATGAAGTTCACAAGGATTTACCAAACGCGGAGAAAAATTCACTAATAAAATTATTACTAAAACATTATGCATGCTTACATCTTTTGTCAGATTCAAATCCAAGCGCAGCAGTAAAACTAGCATGTGTAAAATATTTTGCCCACAGTCCTATCTAAATAAGGTGTTGAGATTTTGTTCTTATGTGTGCTTGAATGTTGTTGGTAAAAAATATAAAGTTAAAAACAACAAGAAGTTCTTTTTGCTTACTCTAGTTCGTGTACTCCATCCACAGTCTACGTTCGGCTATTTTAAAGTAGAACTTATCTGGGTTCCGGGATGCAGCATTCTCCCTGACTTCCTAAAGATCCAAAATTCAACAATAATAAGTAACATCATTGCCGCACAATGAAATATATTTAGAACAGAACACTGAAATTTTACCCATAAAAGGTTTTCCTTTTGGTGGTATGACATTGCACGCACTTGCTACCCTGAGTTCCTAAAGATCCAAAATTTAATTTCAACAATAATAAGTAACATCATTGCATCACAATGAAAACAGTTTAGAACAGAGCATTGAAATTATACCTGTAGAAGGTTCTCCTTATGGTGGTATGCCATTGCACGCACTTGGTAGTCTACAAGAAGCCCAAACTCTTTCTCGATTACCTGATAATTAGAAATAGAAGAACAAAGGTTGTGAATTACGCCAAACAAGGTAGTTATTTGGTACAAAAAATGATGAAGAAAGTGTAGTTACTCACGGATGAGATCGTTCTTTATGAGCTCTTCTAGGAAGAGCATTCCTCTGAGATGACATAGTTATAAGCAGATCAAATTAACCAGTTTCCTCACACCACGTTACTCTTGTATGGGTATTCACTGCAAGGTATGACAAATACCGCAAAGTCTTAAAATTTATCTTAGTAAGACAAATGAAGCAGGATAATACAATGGAACAAGCAGTGTGGCTTCACATGCAATCGTCATAACACTTTGGCTGAAAACAAAACAACCCCCGTTATCGCACAAGCCCAGAAATACTCATGCACATTCACTTTGCCCTCAAAGTTTGTTGAACTTTTGGAAAAACAGATATTTAAGTAGTAAAAAATAAGGCTCAACCTATTTTTTCTTAAAATTGTTCGTAGGCCTGTTCTTGATTAGAATTACAAGGGTTTCTTAGTCTGGCGAATTTTTTGGTGCAAAAGTGAACCTGGGGATCTTCGCATCACACCAAAGAAGCAGCCTGTATGTGAATTGTCATGCCCAGGGCACCTAGGCGAGAAACTACATATCGTAGTACGTCCAAATTGCTAGATAAGTGTATAAGGCTAAACATGTTCTGCCTAGTTTAGTTACAGAAAATCAACCCCATTCACCATATGGTGCATGCGATCTTTCTAAAATCTGATAGATGCTCCTACATGAGAACTTAACTATGCACTACATTTTAGACTTTCGACACAAGAAGCAGTAAAGCTCAAGAATAAGAACTACAAGAGTGAAAAGTAACTCACCAAATTCCAGGGATGACACAGGAGCAAAACAACAGCAAGGGCGATAAGCCGATAGTCCTCCTGCTGTCAATGATTTCTGGCTTCCACTCTTTTGGCTTAGAATTACCACCACCACCACCACAATTCAAACAAATGATTTCCAGTTAAAATCCATCCCCAATTTCAAGTATCATACTAAATTTCAAACCCACATTATCAAATTACAGATCAAATCAACAAAAAGCTACAACCTTTCATCGAATCTCCCCTCAAACAATCAAAAATAAAAAACCCAAATCCTAAAAAAGCTTCCACCTTTAAAATTCAAGAAAATGAAAAAACATACCTCCAACAAGAGCAGCATAACCCAGAGTCAATTTCTGAGACATAGACAAACCCGCAGCATACCACTACCACCGTCACCACCAAGTTGTGATTCTCAGTGAAATTCTATTTGTTTTTTGAAGAAGAGTAAAAGATTGTAGAAAACAAATGAAGTAATGAGGACCGTGAAGAGGATGAAGATGAAACCTTGGTTATAACTGTAAGAGGACTTGTTGTCAGGTCAAAGACGTCATTTAAGAGGACTTGTCTCGTTTTGAATCTCCAACTGGGTTTGACTAAGCAGATCCTATGTTATCTGATACTCAACCAAATTGACAATAGGATCTGCCACCGCTAAATCTGCAGGAGAGACTGGTTTCAAATTTGTTTTATGGGGTACATTTTGGGAACGTGAGGTAATGTGAAAATAACAATGTCAACACATTTTTCTGGACACACAAGTGGGACAAATCCACCAACTAAGTTGAGGACAAGATAGTTAATATGGAATTTCAAAACATAGTATTGTGTAAATCCTAAGTTTACCAAATAGTACATGGAATTTCAAACAAAGGATTTGACAGTTTCCAGAGATTTTTTCTTGAGTTACCAAACGCGCCAGGTATTTACATAATTCCCGGGTTTTATAATCCCCTGGAATTTTAAAGGTCATAACAATAACGTGGAATTAGAAATGAATGATAAAACTTTACGAATATTCGGTAGTTTTATCGTTTTCCAGATAATTAGTTTGATTCAGTGTTATTTGTGTGTAGTCACATAAAAAATTCATTTAATGTAATCCATATGTTTACTGCTGCTATTGTATAAGAGGTAGAAAATGAAAAGGGCAAAATATTGGTCTATGTTGAACCTGTTAAAATTGAGGAAATATTAAACGTTGAAATGTTTGAGGAAATTGAAACAGAAGAAATAACTATCAGGTTCATTCTTTTTTTATCAAGCATCAGACCAGGGACGGAGCCAGAAGTTTTTCCCAAGGGGGGCTAAACTATAAATACTACATTTTAGGGGGGGTTTAGCCCTATATTTATTTATAAATATATGAAAAATGAAAGGAGTTTTAATGAATTTCCTGAAAATAGGGGGGGCGGGGGCCATCCTTACCTTGGCTGTAGCTCCGTCCCTGCATCAGACTATCCTTATGGAAATGATCAAACTATATGGAACTAAAAAATTTCACAGACCATGACTTGGCTTTAGGCTACAATCAAGATCTTTGTATTTAATTAAGGTTTTGAGGATTATACAGAGCAATTTTTTGGGAGCAAGCAAACACGGGGGTCAGGTCTGCATTTTGGGGAAGCCGCCAAATTCAGATTTCCAAAAATGCTGCAAGGTATTGTCAAATTGGTGGAGTGAGTAACAGGCAACAACTCAAAACTGGTGGAAGAAGGCGACCAATAGTGTTTCATTAGTTTGTTAAGTTATTTTCGAGGATGTTTTCTTGTTTTAATTGTCTGGTTACTGCTTTATTGTTGAGCCCAATTGGGTTGATTTATTATTGAGTTAGTTTCTTTCGCAATCTACTTCTTAATTTAATCATGTTTGCCCTGTCATTATTCTTCGGCATTAGTTCCGATAACAGCTGCATACGATTCAAGAGGAAAAAAGCACAAACAGCTAGAGAGATCACATAACTTGTATACCATATGGTAATCGATCCCACGACCTTACGGTAAATTCGGCGTAAGTGAATGGTGCAAGTATTTTGGGTATACTCTTTTATGGTTTTCAGTCTCTTCTTTTATATATGTAGTCTCTTCTCATTTTGTAAAGAAGAAACTCTAAACTTTAATATACGGAGTATGTAGCTTCAGCAGGATTTAGAGCCCTGCTATTATATCACTTTGTTAGTATCATTTTAAAATAGTTAAGCTTTAATGCAAATTATCCATTGATGTTAGGGTTGAATAGAGGGATTGGGATAGTTAAGAATATCATCGAAAAGTCTCCTCGATGGTAAAGATAGCCCTGGGCTTAAATCTTGATTTGATTCTTCTGGTCAATGTGTAAGTTAATATGTACATAAGTTAATCCAAACTGATTGGCTTAGGAATAAAAAAGTATAGTTAAGCTCAACTGCAAAATACGTTTGAATATTGAACTTATATAGACATCCAATATACACGTCTGTTCAGTCGGGAAAAGACTCCTCATTTTCTACCAAAATGTAACTAATTTCAAGAGAAGCGTTTTTCCATCACAACATAGTTATATAGGGGCACTTAGAATGTGTTGAACTTTTTATAGACATTCAATGGACACAACCAATATACACGTCTGTTAAGTGAAATGCATGTACCCCTTCGGAAAAGAATACAACATTGCAGAACATGAGAGTTCCATGACAACCGCGCTCATATTTGTCTGATGACTCTGGTTAATGTGTAGGTTAAGCCCAACTGCAAAATACGTCTGTGACAGATCCTAGGCCTGATCAGATTTATCTTGAGCTGTAACCTAAATTAAGTCCATCGTTGTTGTGTAAGTTCTAAACGATCTTATGGACTAGAGGGCTTACCCGGATGCTCGAGCCTGGTTCATGCACCTAAATATTAGCTCGCGGACATGGGCCCCTGACCCGGTTCAGAGGTCCGTCCATTTTGTTTGTCACGTACCCTTAGATAAGATAGATTGCATGGCAATATAACCATATTTAGGCAGCTCAACTCTTATTGTCCTCGAGTGGCTATAGATGCTGGCTATGGACACCAACAAGTATGCAGAATTGGTGAGTGTCGAACTAAAACCTCCACATTGGACACGCAGTGTAAAAATTGATTTCTTCAAGTGTCTACTAACCCATATTTTGGCACTTTACATCATTTTTGTCCCAGAGTAGCTACAGATGCCGGCTGTGGACACCCAACAATAATCTCGAATTGGAGAGTGTCGAATGAAAACCGACACGCTGAGAAAACAATTATTTCTTCAAGTGGCAATCTACCCATATTTTGGCACCTTACATCTTATTGTCCTGGTATGGCGATTGAGTTGTCTATGGACACTCAAGGAAATCTCTAGTTGGTAAGTGTCAAATGAAAACTCCAACAGTGGACACGCATATAAATTATCGAACATCTTGACGTTGCTATCTACTGGTAGATCGACACTAACAATGACAAACACAAGCTCAACGTGCCTTTATGATTCCCGAAGGCTACTGAATAAACAGCGTAGTTATATCTGAGCAAATGGACACTTGAAGAATTTATCGAATTGCTTTCACGTTGCTATTCAACAGTCATTCGACACTGGCTATGACAAACACAAAGGAGAGTGACAATGTGGTCAGTAGTTGCGACGGTTGATAGCTCAATCCTTGCCAAGGTCCTGTAAGCAACCAAAACTGTCGTATAAAGGGGGAATACAGACACTATATTCACCTAGACGTGTTTATTGGATGTCATATCACCACTTGATTCAAAAACAGTCACATGGCTCCATGAAAAAACCGTCTTAAATGCTCGTTTGTGTACTAGTGGTCGGGTGTGGGGTTTTATATTAACAGGCCACGGTACTATGTTATGAGATTCTACAACTTATTAGGCACCACCTAGAACCTCTCCCTTATTCTATGTGTGACTAACCCTCATGGCTTTGGTCGAGCCAATCCTCAACACAGATTTGATGATATTCATTATGTAAACCCAATAATGGAGAGATTTGATAATACTGGAACTAGGGTGTTTGAAGAACACCAATATTTCAGGAAAAGGAAAGAAGAGAAACAGATACTTCAAAATACGATTTTTGAAAAGTAAAATTAGGTTTTATGCTGACATGAATTGCTTCACATCCTCATTCAGATCCTCTGAAACTAGAGGATGGGCTAGAGGATGTCAATCTAACCGCCTCTTCGCATCTTCTCCTCACACAGTCACACTTCCGTTGGAGATAATTTTTTTGAGAAAGTGGGAAAAATCATATGTGGCTGGGGAAATAGAAGGACCACATTCTTCCGTTGGAGATGCTCTAAACCAATCGAGGCAGCATCGGTATAACTTAAATCAACAATTCCCAACAGACCGAAAAAAAAACTAACCCAAAACTAATCCTAAAACTCTACACACATACAAATGGACCCCCTGCTAATCCAAAACTAATCCAAAACACACCCAACTAATGTGTCTAGAGTTTTGGGATTAGTTTTGGGTTAGTTTTTTTTTCGGTCCCTCTAGAACTACTGAACTTAAATTCAGTAGGCTAGTTGTCTTTTTTTTATCGGACAGTAGGCTAGTTGTCGGCACCTCCGAGTTGAAAGAAGAAAATTGACCAGGCAAATGGCTTCAACTGGCTTAAATGTTTTGCCTAGCTAGTTCTGCAAGATGTATGATGATTATATGGTTAAGATAATGTGAAGTGTGAACAGAAGAAGAAAAATGACAAAAGCTTAATTCCCCTCGTGATAACCATTTGGAGTTGGGACACAACCCAAAAGAAATCACAGATGCAAAGGAACTTTTTTATTTTATTTATCACGTTTCCTTTGTTTTGATATCAAAAGAAATTGGAAAAAAAATATCATGGTTTCACACATATGGCCAGATCCCATATGGAAAACATTTTATTGCATCATTTTTATAGCCAACTTAATTAGGCCTTATTTGGCTAAAAAGCAAAGTAGAGTTGTCCATGGTTCTCAAAGAAACACTTATTTCACGCCTAGCGCGGCCATACCAAAGACGCTTAGGATACAGCTACGGAGCCAGATAGGGAGGGTCGATGCTGTGGGTGGATGTTTAACTGGCTGAATAGCTTATCAAGAGAAGGTCGCAAAGCTGAGAAGATTGCATCCCAACCAGACTCTGTAGGGTATACTCCATCCCAAAATAGGCTGTCATTTGGGTTCTCACATAATGTGTATTGTTTCACTCCATTGTCATCAACACTGCTGCATATAAATTCGGCGCTCGTAGGGTCACAACACGGCTTCAGCAATGGCTTTCCAAACTCGAAACTTGCTGCTTTGGTGTTACCTGAGAAGTATCCTTCTCCTTGTTTATTGATTACGGTCAGAAACGCGTTGTAGAGATCGAGGATATCAAATGGAGAATCAGCTGTTTCACTGTTGAGCCTCTGAACAATTTGCTGGTGCAACGTGTTGTGAAATATCGTCTCGTTGTTCAAAGGTTTGTCACACTTTTCGAAGGATAGATATTCTGCATTTCTAGGAAGACATCCAATGGGTTGCAAAGTCAGCACTACTACTTTCTTGATTCCTGTCATTCCAATTTCTCGTAGATTCAACTCCAATTGAGCCAAGACTTTTTCAATATACGCTTGGAATCCCTACAGTAAATGTACAAATTGTCATCAATCCAGCCGATTTTGACCGGCAAAATGGATACATAAATGGGTTGTTAGAATAATGTACCTCCTCAGTGCCACCGTCAAGTAAATATTGTGTATAGTCATTCCCAGAGAGAGCAACAAGGGCCATGGACCTGTCAAGGTCGTGATTGTTGTACACTCCATCCGCGACATACTGTCTAAAAGTATTGATTTGAGTCGTCATGTTTGGTTCCGAATTCCAAGTGGTGAATACACCGGTGCCTCCATGGGCGAAGTTCATCCCATTTCTCACCCTCCTTTTGTTTAAGTTGTTCCATTGTGTGTAAGGCATCGGAGACCTCACTCCCATAAATGATGCTGGTAATAATCACAATGTCAGGAGCAACAATTAAGGGTCGAAAATGAAATTATACAATAAGTGGTCTTAATAGCCTAGCTAAAATTAGTTTACACTTAACTTACCGAAAAAATCAGTGAACACGAGACCATCGGAATGACGACTAGTGGGAAAACCAGGGAAAGTCATACCATATGGTACCTTCCATGATTGAACTGTAAATTTGTTGTTTCCTGTATCAACATAAGAGTCCCCGAAAACAAACAGCTTTGAGACATGACGACTGCGGGGACGCTGATTTAGTCCTCCTACTTGATTAATGGATGAAAAAGCTGAATTTATTGCAAAAGCGGAATTGCATAAGAAGAAAAGAACTAGTACCGAGAAAACAAAATGATAGTTGTTTTGTTTATCCATTTAGAGGATTGCTGATTGCTGAGAGTGTTGGGAAAAATGAGTTTTATTAAATGATTTTTTGGTCTTGGTTGGATTTGATCTTGGGACCTCTTGGTGCCCAAGGAACTTGCTCATTTTCTTGAGTGAATGAAATGACCTTTAAGAGGTATGCCACCATATAAGCTAATTCACAATAGCACCATATGGGTGGGGCGGGCGCACGCCTTTGCCATTAAACATGGGGCAGACTTGCCTTGGCCGGCTTGAGCACATGTAGAGTTATCCAACAAGAACCATTTCCTTTTTGCCAAAATTAATTCTAAGATTTTCTTAAGGAAAATAAATGAATTTAATTCTGATTTAATTTTCTCTTTATGGTGTTTTAAATGTGTTGGCGTATGACTTGGGGTGAATTTATTTTCTTACCAAAAATAAATTATGACAACACTTTTACAACATATTTTGAAATGTTTTCAACATAATTTCGTTAATAATATTTTGGCATAACTCACGCATTAATGGTGCATTGATTTCACCTCTTGTTTTCCACTATAAAATGAAGAAGAGTTTTCATTTCAAAATATACCAGAAGCGGCTACTATCCCGTCTTCTTTTCCCCTCTTCTTGCTTTGTTGTGCGCAC
>JAJJMA010167448.1:609-14589 GCA_023529015.1 Papaver nudicaule | reverse complement strand
TGCAAATTTGGCTATTCCACCAGTAGCAGCAGCTCTTAGCTTCCAGCATCTGTCTTCACTCGAGTCCATTCTTCAAGGCTAATATTCCGACTTCAATCTCTCAAATCCGAACAGCACCCACATCATTATTTGGTGCAGTAGGTTCATACACACCCAAATCCTCGACTTTCTTCAGCTAGTATGAATCATACTAACCACCATAGGCCTGCTTCCATGGTTTCCTTCAGTTATTTTGACAAACAGTTGAAGTGCAATTTCACGTGCTTTGCTTTGACGAGTTTAGCTGGTTATTTGATCTAACAAAACTCCACCCCTGCAAATTTATCCTTCAATCAACCAAACAAACATATTAGATGACAATATAATTTCAATTATTTAAATTTATCAATTAGGCATGGCAGCAACACCATTCTTTTGCCCTTCTTTTCTGCTGGCCATCAAGCTTTGGATCCAACTGTTCTTTGACGAGTTCCATCCATTTTATTCTTGCTGAAATTTCAATAGAAGCTCGAGAATTCCTGCCTCTGTTGCCGTTGAGTAGAATCACCACAACTGATATGTACATCTGTAGCTAGTGACCTTGCTTGTTGAGACTGCTTGAATTTGTTCCTCCTTTGAGATTGTTGTAGCTCTGACGTTGTTGTTGTAGAATCGAAACAACTGATCTACCGACCTCTCCCAAATCCTGTAGAGATCCCATTCCATTCCTAACTTTATTTAACAAGAAAAACCCTCAAATTGCCTTGCCGATGCTCAATATATGAAATGAGAAACACCCAAATTTATTCTTGTTATAATGATGTAGACCCCAAATTTTCACTTGCTGATGCCATGGCTAGGAAGACCAATCTCGTTTTCAACATCATGAACTGATTTAACATCTTGCTCTTCGTCTCCATTGTTGACGAAATGAACAGGAGCTACAAAGAAATTTATATTAACCTTATCGCAAACCGAAGATGCTGGTGAATTTGATGATGTTTACATTAGCCCTAAAGCTGTTGGGATTAGCTTTATCACCTCCTTCTAGCGCCCCTGCCCTCAAGACGAAGTAAGTACTCAGGAGTAAAATATATCAAGTATAAAACAGAAATATCCTTTGCACAGGAAGGATAAATCCTTTACCAAAGACCGAAGTCCCTGTTTCTAGCGCCAAACTGTTTGTGCCAAAAAGTATCCTATGATCTTAGCACAAAACAACCAATTTGTAAGTATAGTAAACATATTTATAAGATGTAAACATAGTGTAAAGACATGAATTTAGATATACAAATATAAGTGCTGAGACCTGAATTTGGATATATAAATATAAGTGCTGAGACCTGAATTTAGGTACACAAATGTAAGTGCTGAGACATAATATAAGTGTTAAGACATAATTGTAAACACAAGTATAATTGAAAAGATATGATCATAAGCAAGTAATTTAGCAATTAGATAAGAATTAAAGCTTGATTAATAGAATAACATGATGTAGTATTGATGGTGGTTTCATTACAAAGTATAATTTTCCATAGATAGGTTCTTAATCTTTGTGTGTGAGGGAGTAGTATAGTGAGACCATACCATTCCTCACCTCTCACCCAAAGATCCTTTCCTTCTCTACTCTACAAAGCTTTCTATTTATAGTACAAATATCTTCACAAATATCTTCATGAAGGAGTGGTAGAGAAAGGAACACATCACTCCTCTTCTCACCACACAAATCCACATCTATCTTTATTAGATTGCTCCTTGCTTAGTCTTGCGCCATGTGTTGGTGAAGACCTTAATCTTGCGCCATGTGTTGGTGAAGACCTTAATCTTGCGCCATGTGTTGCACTCCTATCATGATTTAAGGCGGTTCCACTCTTATTTGCGTTCACACCTGGTGGGGTCCTCACACCTCCCTTATCAGTGCGGCCTTCTTCTCTGCTGAGACCTCTGGTACTCACACTCACTTGTGAGACCTTTGGTTCTCACTTGTGAGACCTTTGGTTCTCACTCATCTGGTACTCACTCATCTGGTACTCACTCATCTGGTACTTACTCATCTGGTACTCACTCATCTGGTACTTACTCATCTGGTACTCACTCATCTTTCTGAGACCTCTGTTCTCTCACTCTTCTGTGAGATCATTGTTCTTTCACTCTTCTGTGAGATCATTGTTCTCTCACTCTTCTGTGTGCTTACACGTGGGTGGTGGATATTTTGCACCAACATCATGAGCAGAAATTTCTCCAAATGCAAAAAGAACTTGCTGCAGAAAAGGCTCGCAGTGCTCGTGAGAGGAAGAATTTGATAGGTATGTATTTGTTATCTTATGTTTGCACTGTACCTTGTAATTTTATGCTGAGAAAAGTTTACTGATTTCTAAAAAAGGCGAGATAAAAGAAGGGGAGAAGAAACTCCACGAAGCTAAGCTAGCTCTAAGCATTTCTCGAGAGAGTCGCAAGCCTTCGCATAGCGCCTCTTGCGATGGGAGTCAGCGAGGTGAAATCGATAACCTTGTGAAAGAGAGGAATAAAGCCTGGGATGATCAGGATTACTATAAGAGGAAAAGGCACGAGGCTGAGAATCTTTTTGCCGAGGAAAAAAGGAAAAGAATGAAGACCGAACGCTTACATGAGGAGGAGAGGAATAAGAATGGGATTATTGCCCGAGAAAATCATTTTTTCCAGCTGGATGTAGGTCGCCTAACACGAGAGCGAGATGCTGCTCGTAAGGAAAAGCCAATCAATGCATCTGGCAGGATGGTGGTTGAGAACCTAGGACAAGACATGAAGAATTTGAGGGTTCAAATGGAGGCTTTGAAAAATGTCAACAAGGAGCTAGTTTCGGAGAATGATGGTTTGAAGAAGGGTTGTAATGATATGAGTATGGATCTTGCCAAAGCAAGAACTTCGAAAGACCACCTTTCTCGAATGGTCGATGAATATCGGTTAGAACTTGCTACACTAGGAGCAGTTTCTTCTGAAGATATTAGAAAAGAGCTACCCAACCTCGTTTTACCAATCAACATGAGGTTACCGAGTACATGGTTGTTAATGAAAGTAGGGTACTAACCCTGGTCAACTTTTCTGATGTTCTTACTGTGTTTCCAAGGTTCGGTTGAGTATCTCAGCCTTATTTGTGTTTCTGTTATTTGGCAGCCATCGAAGCCAACTTACAGAAGAAAGTTGCAGACGTTGAATCTGCGAGGGACGAAGCCGTCAATCAGTTGGTGCTTGAAGCGGATCGAAAGTTGGAGTTCGAGATGAGAGTACAACAATTATCAAAGGAGCTGTCCGAGGAACGTCAACGTCAGACTGCCGACATAGGCAGACTTTCCGAAGAATTGGAGCTCGAATGTAAGCGTCGTTCAGAAAATGTAGAGAGGACTGCTGAGGAGGTGTCTGCCGAACGAAATTTCTGCCTTAAGCGCCAAGAGGATCTAAGAAATATGGTTACTGGTTTTGCTCTCTTCCACCATCAGTTGAGACATGGGCAGGCTGTTGAGGAACTGCTTACTCGATCCGCCTTAACCACCTCCCTGGCTACGAGCATGGCTTGTCGAAGACATGGTCGGTCACTTTTTAGGACTATTGGTATTGAGCCTCCTACCTATGGTGCCATTGGTGCATACGATGCTGACGCAGTACTCTTAGGTGATGAGTATTTGCTTCCTCAGGAGGTATTTGTAAGGCTGGATAGGGACGAAGCACGAAAGGGAGGGATGCTTGGGAATATTCCTGAAGACCAAGGCTCTGGCAATGATGAAGATGATGGCGATGATGACTCTGACGATAGCCATTCTGGAGGTGTCGGGGGTTATCCCGAGGGTGACTCCAAGGATGATCCGAAGGGTGATTCCGAGGGTGAATTGAAAGACGATCCCAAGGATGATTCCAAAGATGATCCGAAGAACGATCCCAAGGGTGATTCTAAGGATGATCCGAAGGACGATCCCAAGGATGATGTTTCAGCCGAAACTGGCAACACAACCGATGATGCCGCACAGGATCTTGGTGACACCCAAGGGCGGAGCACTGGTGGTGATGTGGGTGTTGGCTTTGATAAAGGGGGTAGTTATTTGTTTCAAAAATCCACAGCCGCATATAGTGAAGAGAGCGAAAGTGAGTATGAGCCCGTGAGGGAAATCACGAGACAAGATCACTCCGGTTTTCGAACCTATGAAGAGGACTTGGAGGCTGAGAGAGAACTTTGGGATGACATGAAAGGTTTTGGAGATCCCTCCCCTCGCCATACTGTGTTATCTAGCGAAGTTTCTCTCGTAGTGTAGCAGCGAATCTTTTGCTTTTCCTTTTATCTTCTGATACAATAATTTTTTGTACTTGCCATCCCTCATATGTTTGCGCTTGTATGCTGTGTTGACTATGTTTATGAAGAAGCCTTTTTGCTTCATTAGAGCTCCTCTTTAGTTTTGTATATATATTTTGAGAACTTTGTAATCAGGCACGAAGTTGCTTTTGCAATACTCTAGGCTCCTAAGGTTACTCTAGGTGCACCTCGAGGGCTTACTTCGATGTGGGAGATAGTAAATCAAGCTAGTGGGGGCTTATGGATCACCCTTCTCAAAGGCTTTTAGCTACTTGCCTGTTTTAAAGCAACAAAGGCTATCGAAGCCATAGGTACCTATTTTGCCTCAGAGTACTGGGTGGTTATCGAGGATACTAGGTATCCTCCAAGAGAACATGGTGGTGTTCTGATAATCCATTTATCCCTAGTAAAGCAGTGGACTGATGGTGGGTAGCTGTTATATTTGTGCTTCGATAATAAAGTAGCTCAATGGTGGAGTGTCGGTTAAGGCTGGAGCTTAGACATGGTACTATTCTCATATCGCGGCCTAGAATTCGACCCATCTGCATCTCATAAGCACTTCCTCGAGGCTATGTTTCGTTTTTTAGAGGAGGTCCCTCGGCTGCATGACTCGCCTGTTGTTCCCACGAATACGAGCGAATCAGCTGCCTCGGGGTTCAATCCACTTTTAGAGGTAGATGTTAATCCCATTTATCGTCCCCTCGACGCCTCAGAAAGAGAGGTCCACATGGTCGTGTGGTGGTGGATCCAAATGCTTCATTAGCTTATGTAGCCTAGATGCAAAGTACCCACCGCTAACGGGGTGTCTTGTGGGTAGAAGACTGTGCCATATAGATCGTAGGGCCTTTACGGCTTATATGATCATCAGCTTTGTGCATGTTATTCGAGGTCTTTTTATGTTTTTGGCGTCTGGGCCTTGGCGTTAAGGCCTTTTAATTTCATTGCGTCGAGGCACTAGGGGAGATATGGCGTCATGGCTTGTTTGCTTTATATAGCTCGAGAGCCTTTGCAGATTTGCCTATTCGAGTAGGGCTTTTCGCTTAGCCGAGTAGGATCTGGAGTTTGAATCGAGGTATAGTGCCTCGAAGAGTACAATATATATTTTCTTAATCAGCAGGCCAAGCTGCTTCTTTTATTTTTTCATTCTAAAACTGACATGTCTTATGCGTTGCTTACATGCAAGGTTCTAATCAAGGTGTTTCAGATGCTTCCCCTCAACTGGGGTGCTTAGCTTCTGTCCTTCGAGATTGACTAGGTTGTAGGTGTCGTTCTCAAGCGCCTTTTTGATGACGTAGGGCCCGGCCCAAAATTGCTCCTCCAGAGTATCTTTCCCGGTGCTGCTCGAACATGTCTTGCTATCAGATTTTCTCGCCATTGGTACCTTATTGCTTGCCACGAGGAATTGTTCTCTATGTTCAGTGATGACTCTTTCCCTTGCTAATAGTTCGAGTGCCTTGCTTGCAGACTGTGGGGGTTCCCATGGTAGTGTCAGCCATTCCAGCCTCTACTTCAGCTATGAACTCCCTTATGCAGGATTCTGTTATCCTTGGGTGCTTGGCTTGGTTTGAGGGGTCCTGCCTCGAGTGCTCTCTCGCCTGGACATCGATTTCGTTGCATACACGAGCTTCGGTGGGATCACCTAAGATTTCTGCGATTCCAGTGGCGTTGAGAATCGGATTCTTCTGTGCAGAGTAGAGGGTACCCCTAGGATGTTGTGAAACTAAGGTCTTCCCACAATTGCATTATAAGGCGAGTCTATGTCAACTACACAAAATGATGTGGGTTGTTCCAGTTTTCCAACATGAATCAGTAACGAGAACTGTCCCCTGGGCATCGAGGGCTTTCCATTGAAGTCGTAGACATTGTACGAGGAGGGCACCAAGGTTCTTTCCTTTCCAAACATCTTGTCGTATGTTCTCCCAAAGAGTATGTCCACGAAACTCCCTGGGTCCACGGGTATTCTAGGCATCGCCGTCTTCTTAACATGAAGTGTGATAACTAAGGGTTCATTGTGCAATCTTCCTTCATTAGGGATATCTGCTGCCGAAAATAAAACTGGGCGCCTCTGCCACTCTTCCAGTTGCCCTCTCATTGCTACACTTAGTATTTCCTTTCCTTCAAAGTCTCTTTTGTGAATTCTATCAGTAGGAATACCTTTGAAATTTTGCCCACAGATTTCTGCATGAACTATGGAGTTGCAATCGTCGAATCTTGGGATGTTTCGATCAATAGTTATAACGTATGCTTCGTGCTGTTTCTCCTCCTTTGGTTGCGGCGGGTTTGGAGGTGGCTTTGGTAGTTCAAGGAAGTGCTTGGATTTTCCCTTTGAAATGAAAAGAGAATTTGATCTTGCGCCGTGACACAATCCTCTGTTGTGTGCCCATATAATTGATGAAATTGAGAATAATCTCTGGAGTTTCGAGTTTGCTTTGGTTGGTTTCCTCTGCTCCTCGGGTATCTCATCTCGCTTGTTAGTTCGGATTGCTCTATACTTCGGAGAGCGTCATCGATGGTTACACACAACTTCGGAAACTTCCTATCTTGGATGGCAGGGAACCCTGGTCTTGGCACGCCGAGCTTTCTGCCCCCCTCGTGTCCTCTTTGAGTACCGCCATTTCGAATCCCCCCCGAGAGTTATTTTCTCTACTGCCGTTGTACTTTTTATGTCGTGATACCTCCCGTCACCGAATTTTCCCTCGCTTCCATATCTCCCTGCATCGTTCTGCCTTTCTCGTTTTGAAAATTCCCCTGCTTGGTGGTTCATGGCGTGATCTCGCTCTTCAAGTGATAAGTTGTTTATGGAGTACACCTGTTTTGATACAACTTCTCTCCCTTGAGTAGCTTGCTCCCTGATTTCGTCAAGTGTGATTATCTCCTTTTGAAACTTCCGGAGGTCTTTTAGCGTCTCTACATTCTTGGAGAAGAGTCTGTCATGCAATGGATGGTTCTTGTCGAGTGCATTTACATATGCTCTCACCTTGTCTTTTTATGAGGCTTCATTTCCTACTTCTACGCACTAAGCAGTCCACCTGTCTGTCAAGCTTTTAATGGTTCTTCAGGTATTACTCTAATGCTGAACAATTTCTCCACTCCTGGCTTTGATGAGTTGTTATACAAGAAATGAAGTATGAATGCTTTGGATAGCTCTTCGAAAGACGAGATCGAAGTGGTTGTTAAGTTGTCGTACCAAGCCAACGCTTCCCCTTTCAAGCTAGAAAGAAAATACTTGAAAAGCACTTCGTCTCTATAGGCCTAAGCCAGGATACTCGTAGGTGCATTTTGATGTGCAGTGTTGGGTCTCCTGTCCCATCAAAGATTGATGCAAAGATTGGCATGGTGCATTTTACCGGGATGGCCTTGGCGAGGAGCTCAGGGCTTACTGGCGAACGGTTGACGTCATTAATTTCTTGATTGAGTTTCATCTTGTCAGTCGATTGCATCATATTGTCGAAGAGTTCTGCTCGAACCGTTTTAATTTGCTCCATCATGACTTGTTGTAGAGCTTGGGTCTCGGCGTTCTTCCTTGCCTGCTCATTTTCGTATATCAAATGTATGTTGTTTCCTTTTGGACGTATACTGGACTCGGTTTTTCTGCTCGAGATCACTATCTCAGGGTCCTTGGGGTCGTTTCCCTTGAATTTGGTGTTACTTTTTGATACCGAGGGCCCCCTTGATCGTGATATAGATTGTGGGCGAGAGTGTCCCTCACTGCTCGCTTTGTAATTCAATGCCGATTTCTCCGCAGCTTTCTTAGTTGCCTCTCATAATTGCTTTTTTAGCTTCTTTATTTTCTTGTTCTTCTGAATCAGCTTTTGGAATTGTGCGGTCCTCGTGGTGTCTTCTTCGGTGGGGTGATGTGCTAGTACTACTTCATTCGGGATGTCGTCTTTGTCGTTGTCTTCGTTATTTTCTCCGTCCTCCTCTTGAATTTGTTGCTGAAGTGGTTCGTCGCCCACTGGTAATCCTTCTCCGTCAGGTCCCAGATCTTCTATTTGCACTTCTGCTTCGTTTACGCGCTCTCTGTGATGTACTGTACTTGCAACCACCTCTGGCGATAGTCCTTTGCTCGTCGAAAATCTGGTGTTATGCCTCGAGGATCCCGTGCCGTGCTTTGAGGATCCGACTTCTTGCTTCGGTATTTGATCAGATTTCGAGGTCATGTTGACAGTGACCTGTAGAAAACAGAAAACCTGTGAGGTCCAAGGCGGCTGGTGCAGTGTACTAAGTCTGACATGCGCCCTAGTATGTGTAACAGATTCTGTCATGCGAAATTTCAGGATCAATTATGCTTGGTTCTGACCGACCCTAGCTGTTTTTTGGCTTATCCAAATCTTCCTTCCAAATGAAGAGATTCTGGCAGGCTGGTCAGCTTTTCCTAATTTGGACCCTGATTTATGAATACCGCGAGGCTTGTTTCCAAATATGGACTAGATGTGAAAAACCCTAAAATGTCCCTAGATTTGCTTTTCTCAACATCATGGATATACCGTATTATTCGGTTGTTTCTTGGAAATTAAAATGGCTTATCCATTGGTGAAATCTACTCTTTTTTTGGGATTTTGCCGTGATTCTTTTGGAAGAGTTTGTTACATTTCTTGGTCAGATCTTTATGTTTCAAGGCTTGGATTCCTTAAAGAAACATTGATCTTATCATGCTGATTATTTGCTTAAAACCCTTGAACGTACTAAAGATTTTGAGATCTTTAAACACCCAAGGTGGTGGAGATCAGAAAATGATAAAAAATTGTGATGAAATTACGATTTCAAAGAAGAGTTTGAAAACCCTAGGAAAAAAAAATCGAAAAATTTGAAAATCATAAATCATAGGCAAACCCTAAGTTGTTTTAATCAGTCCCTGTTTCTAGCGCCAAACTGTATGAGTATGAAATCTGCATAAGCACTCCATACTCGACAGCCATCAGATCTATAATCATGCTATAATCGAATTCATAGTATTCGTTCATATGAGTACGAGGAAAATAAGAACTATACCGAAGATAAACTATATAAGACATTATGTAAAATAAGAACACAACTATTGATTGAATTTCATGCTAACTTATACATGGATATGATCCTTAGAAGCTTGAGGAGAAACTAACCTAATCTCACTCTCACGACTTAGGTTACACCAAAAATCCAACCCTTACAAATGATCTCGAGCTCGCCTTATATAGACCGAGTCTGAAGTGGTTTACAACTAATAAGACAAACTACTCAATCGTGGTGGTGTCAGAGCTTGTCGAGTAAGGCGGTTCCTTCGGTGAGTCCTCCAAAGATGACTTTATACCCCTATCCTTTGATGGCCTGTGCAAGTCTTTTCTCGTCGAGATCTTGCTCGAGGCCACTTTGCAGATTAACCCGAAGTGTGGCTAAGTCCCTTAGACCTTGACACGTGTCCTGAGGGTGTTTTACCCTCTACAATAAGACTCACGTTCCCAAACAAAAAGTTAGTTGTATTTTGGTACCCCTGCTTTTTCAATTGGTATCAGAGCCAGTGAACACTTATAAGATGTAAATGTCTGTGTTTATCGAGGTTTGTGAGTTATGGCGTACATAAAAAATTGGTTTATCTCTACATAATTCAGAATGTGTTGGGTTCTGATAAGCCTGTAAATATGCTCGAGGATTATCGCAATGAAATCATCCGACTACATACACTCGAGAAATTATAACTCACGGAGATTCTTGATCTGAAAGATTTCTAGTTAACCTACTTTGCCGACTCCACCAAGATCTTAATGTCAGCTTTGTACATCGAAAATATTCAGGAACAAAGAAGTAAGCTTGCTAATACGAGATGTTTTAAATGCGGAAACCTTGGACACATGGACAAAGAATGCCAACTTTCTGTGTCAAGGAGTTTAAAACTTCCCAAGCACGCTTTTAATCTCATGAGCACCCCTTTGGCAAAACATAGGAAAAGAAAGGCAAAAGACTATGTTCCAAAGGAAACCCAAGGCAAGAATCTATCTCACTAAGGGAAATTGTTAGGGCATTGTCCGTTCAAACCCACTAACGTTGGTACGTCAAGTTGGTTGTCAGTTTTAGTTGTCAAAACACAATTCTTGATTTATCCTACTAGAGTTTATTTCAGAATTGGGATATGGACTAAGTAGTAGAGACCTTGAAGACGAAGACTATGAAGACAAAGAAGACATCAATTATTCTTCATCGACAAAAGGTTAGTAGGAGTTATGACTTTTATGGAAATTCTTCTATTCTACTTACTCTATCTTTCGAAATACTCGGCTACTTTAGTAGTGATATTAATAGCGATTGAGATCGTGTTCTTGTCTACATGACCATGTGTTATGTTTGTATTTGTTCCCACGAATACTAAGTTTACAAGAATGCATGAGATAGATTCGATACCATTTGTCCATTGCTATGGTTTGCTTGCAAATCACTTGTTGGATATGGGTGAATCTAAAGGAGTACTCTTGAGCAAGAGTCTAGTGGATTATAGCTGAGGACGTCTAACACGTCTAAGTAATTCTTAAGCCCATAACTTCCAGTGGATCAAAGTTAAACCCTAATATGAATGTCGACGGTTCCCGAACCGTTCGTGAACAGTGACTTAGGAAAAACTCCTGAGTTCCAAAGTGTCATTTTGTCTGCGTACCCTACGTGAACCTCAGAATCGATACTTTTGGCTGTGATTCAGATGGACGGTTTGCGAACCTTCCCAAGTGAATATTCTTTGGGATTTTCACTCGAGTTAAACTCTGAACTCCTTTATCTCTTAGTTGGACTTGGTTATCACGAAAATATATTATGTGGTCCATCTAACGGTTCTCAATGTGTCAATAAGATAAAGATTATCTCTGGTCTGTTGGATATCAATCTTGAAGTGTTTATGAGCTAATAAAACACTTGGCATATAAATGATAAATGATTTCCAATTGAGATAAATCGCTGTTTACTTTGTTTGCAAGTTAGGGTTTCCAAAACTTGTGAAACAAGTAACTAGTTTCTTTATTCCAAAGCAACCTATCTTATTGAGTGTTATAAATAGAGGTGTCTAAGGACGAAAACCGCAAGCATCAAGCATACGCGGAGATTCATTTTGGAAGAGATCGTAAAACTCTTTTCACTTCGGTGAATGCTTGTTGTGGTATAGACATCCTCTATTAGGTAGCAGTTCCTCTTGGGATTTACCTATAATTATAAAGACTTCTCTTGAGAGTTGGGAAGCACATGTAGGAGATTGAGACCTTAGTGGTTGAAATCGGAGTAACCTATAACCTTGGTAACTGATCACGTTCTTGTCTATTTTACGGTCCTTCTCTTCAAATATAAGGCCATTCAAGAATTGATACATTACATACAGGGTTTTGAAACGAAGCAACGCACGGCTGCACTCGGTGTTGTAATACCTAGTTAGCTCCAGTTGTATAAGTTTCTTAAGTGATTCTTCGTGTACAACTAAGATAGAGACAAGTTGGGCATAGTTTACTCGGTTTACTTGTCAGCCCCCGCTTGTAAGTAGATTTCCGTGTGACCTGGAGAAATCCGAAGAAAGTCACTTTGTGTATGTCAAACTGATAGAGGACAGTTCAAACATACAGTTGATAATTTAGGTTGCAAAGCCGGAATTGTTGACACAAGCCTTTAACAACGGTTAAAGCAACTCATAAGCCTGTAAAGGACGTCAGCTAGGGGAATCAAGTGCGTGACAATCTGTGGGGGATCTAGAGACGTACGGAGTGCGACAGTAGCCAGTTCGCTCTGAGGGTGGAATTGGTCTCTGCTACATCCCAGACCGAAGTCTTATAGTAGGCTAGTGTATGTAGACAATTTGTACTGTGCGGTGTTCAATCTGGACGTGGTCCCGAGGTTTTTCTACAGGTTGTAGTTTCCTCGTTAAAAAAATCTCTGGTGTCTTGTGTGCTTTACTTTCCACATTATATTCTCTGATTATATAATTAAAGCAAACACAAGAAGTACGTTATTATAAACCTGATCGTTGTCCTCAATCCATTCCTTAGATTTATTAAGACCCTGTCTTGCGTTGGACTGATCCTTGTGATCCAAACTCAGGTTAACAGATCTGGATATTGATGTTTGAGATCTCCTAGATCTGACCATAAGTCTCACGAGCCCAAACGAAAAGTTGGTTGTATTTTGGTACCCCTGCTTTTTCAGCAACTATGATCCTTAGATCTGTGAGTACCCGTATACTCACGTCTACTCTCCCTAAAATCCATGACAGGTTTTCTCATCATGTACCTACTTGTGTGGTGAGAAAAGTGCATAGCGAAGTAAGAGTAGATTCTTGTAAATTTATTTAGTCTTTTTGGGTTTATTGGTAAAATACTTGTATATCGAGCCATTTCTCCAACAAGGTAAAGGAATTTTGATTTTTGTGGCTCTCAAAATCAAAATCATAGAGAATTAGTACCCTTGAGAAAATAACCTGTCAGTATTATCTCAAAAAGGGAAAACACCTTAGTTTCCTAAAAAGGAAACGCATACAATTTCAGTTTTGCATAAACTCTTAGGAGTCCCATGCAAAAGGAATTTGTATTAAGGTAAAACTTGGATTTTTGTGTAATACAAATTCTGATACAACTAGAATCTCGTAATCAGGGTCTGCAGTCCCCTATATATATCCGAGATACCGCACCACACAGAGAGAGTTTATTCTGCCTCCATACGGTTCGTGAACAGCTGCCCTAGGTTGTTGTATCAGAAATTCTCCTGAATTGCGACAAGTCTCCCATATTTGTCTACAATTCACTTCAAGAACGTATGTAAGGGTTGAAAACGTTTCTTGAATTAAGCTTGTGTGGAATTATGACAAGAGCTAGAGGGAAGTCAATGGCAAATCCTCTTACTCCACCAAGAGAGAGCTCCACATCAACGAAAAACAACTATCACCGTGATTCATCCCTAGGAATCACTTTCTATGACAAAGAGTGTTGTAATCACTATCTTACCATCAAAGATAAGCCTCTCATTGTAGAAAGAAAACTTGTTGATAGTACAAGGTTTGAAGATGTGGTAAAATATGTAAGATCCTTTGATTTGGGAAACATATTTGATGGTCATGGAAAAGCTTATGAAGGAACGGTCAGAGAGTTCTATGCCAACATTCATGGAACCAATGATGAAAACTTAAGTTTTAAAACAATTGTTAGGAAAACAGTGATGGATATAAACTGTGATCTCATAGCATCTCTAACAGGTCTGTCCAATCAAGGTATTACATTACCTAGACCTGTGAATTCGAGACCAACCAATGAAGATATTTCCACGAAACTGATAGGTTGAAAAGTTCTGTGGGATCACAAGTTTCCAACAGAAGATCTATCTGTAGAGTTGGAACCTTTGGGAAGCTTGGTGTTGCTAACCTATGTCCTTCCATGATGGTCAACTATGTGTGGAGTCACAACTTTGCAGAATTGGTTTACTATTTAAAGAGCAAACGAGAAGTAAACTTGTGTGATATGATTATATTATATAAGGGTAATGACCCGTAATGGAAAAAACCTTGGGTTTACATGTCTCATTTGAAGGATTTGTAATCTTTACAATGTTAAACCCTCAGGCAAACTGCTAGGTGAGCCTCAACCGCTCATTGACAGCTCTATTTGCAAAATGTTGACTAATGTTAACAAACGCCAAAATTAGTGATAACCAGGGTAATGAAGAATCAAGTCATTCTGCAGAAGAAA
>JAJJMA010167444.1:0-16423 GCA_023529015.1 Papaver nudicaule | reverse complement strand
TTATCGAAACTCACAAGAATGGCCTAGAATGGATACCTTTAAAAGGATATTGTATAAGGATTACATAAAAAGATAGGTAATTTCTTGGCTTAATACTCATTTTATTATCGAAACTCACACGAAAAAACCTAGAATAGGTACCTTTAAAAAGATATTGTTGAAGGATTACATAGAAAAATAGGTAATTGCTTGGCTTAATACTCATTTTATTATCGAAACTCACGAGAATAGCCTACAATGGATACCTTTAAAAGGACAGTGGATTCGCGTACAGGTTCGCGAAATGTTCAGCCACTTTGGAACTCAGAAGAAATCAGAGTTTCTGGTTTGCGAACCGGTTCGTGAACCGTCAGGCTGTCAGATTTCGTCAACTCTGGATTCCGCTGGAAGTTCTGGGCTTACCAGGACTTAGACGTGTGTACGTCCTCAGCTGTAATCCATGGACTCTTTGCTCAAGAGTACTCCTTTAGATTCATCCATATCCAACTAACAGTTTGCAAGCAAACCATTGTAATGGACACATGGCACCGAATCTATCTCATTCATTCTTGTACTCACAGTCTTTGTGGGAACAAACACTGGTCATGACACAAGGCCACGTTAGACAAGAATACGATCTCAATAGCTATTATCACTATTAAAGTAGTCGGCTATATTTCGAAAGAATAGAGAAAGTAGAATAGAAGAATTTTGATAAAGTCATAACTCCTACTAACCTTTTGTCGATGAAGAATAATTGATGTCTTCTTTGTCTTCACAGTCTTCGTCTTCAAGGTCTCTACTACTTTGTCTATATCCCAATTCCGAAATCTAAACTCTAGTAGGCTAAATCAAGAATTGAGTTTTGACACCTAAAACTGACAACTAGCTTGACATACCAACGCTAGTGGGTTTGACCGGACGATGTCCTAACAATCTCCCCCTTTGTCAATTTTAGTGACAAAACCAATTTACATATGGATTCAAATAATATACAATGAAGTACTAACCAAATGTATCTCTTGATTTCTTGAATTCTTCAACTTCTCCCTTGAGTCTTGATGTGTTCATTAAACTCTTGTTGATGAATCCGTAGTCAGCAGTCACAACATATCCAGCTCAAACAACCATAAAGGTACGCTTAAGCTTACGTGGATTAGTATGCTCATCCCACATGTTGTTTGTGCGTAAGAGTAAGAATCTGAGCAAACTTTAAAGTTGGTGTATCAAAACTTTTAAAGTGATTCTACTCATTCTTTATACGAAGCTTGATCTCAGCTTTAATTACTCCCCCTTACTTGATACTTTGTGAAAAGCACAACAAGTAAGCACATGATGTTCTCCCCCTATGGTAATGCAACCACAAGAACAAGAACCATATGTATTCTCCCCCTATTTGTCACAAAAATATGACAAAGTAGTTTGAGACTAGGGTTTCATACACCTATGATAACAGGTGAAGCTAAGTACTCGCATATCAAGTGTAAAGATGGTATACTTAGGTAATCTGAACAACAAGATTCCTGAGTTCTCACCTTATGGAGAAATATAGATACATTTTCTCCCAATATTCCACATCCACGCTCCCCAAAAAAATTTGTTATTAAGCGCAAGTTCAAAAGAACTCTCCCCCGTGTGGTGTCATTCATAAAAGAACAACTGACAAAGACGAACATGAACAAAAACAATTGAATGTTATCCAGTTTTGCTTTGTTAATAATCTATTACCTTAGCCATTTTCTAAGAAATAAGAGTATGATCACAAAAAGTTTTCTCTTAGGTATTCTTATAAATCTTGTGTATACTCATTTCTATAGCTCGAATCCATGAAAAGATGAGAATTTTTTGAGTATTAGAACAAGAAGGTAATATAACTTTTGTGATATCCATGACTTTAATATAATCATCACTTGAATAGCAATGAATAAAATAATGTTGGCAATACTCACAGCATGATCAGGAAGATCACGTATTGCCCTCTAAGATACAAAACTTGCGTTAACAAGGATTGATTTGTTCTTAGAGTAAAGGCTTAACTTTTTCACATGGAGTTTCACCAATAAGTGTGAATAAAGTTTTCCTTGGAACAAATATCATGTTGGACTGCATAAGATATTCTCTTTTAAGATCGAATCCACGTATTTATGATTTCCAGGAGTCATCTGTTAAACCCATATGTCCGACTGAATTCCGACCAGATACATCGAATCTGAGGTTCACGTAAGGTACGCGTACAGATTGATGCTGTGGAACTCAGGAGTTTTCTGTTTGTGAACGGTTCGGGAACCATCGTTATACATAATTAGGGTTTAACTTGGATCTTATAACCGTAGTACACCAAGAAGGCATACTAACATAACAAGAATGTCATGTCGGTAGGATTCACTCTTTGTTCAAAACAGAAGTCATAGACTTTGTTTGCAACTTGTACATTTAAGAACTCTTAAAGCCAAGTTGAGTTAGAGAAACATGAAAGATACATATTCATATTCAAGGATTTGACAACCTTTAAACAAATGAATAAATAGTGAATTTTGAATCGGGCTCTGTGAATCGGGCGACATAGCGATTCAACTCAATGCAAGATTTTCAAAAATATTGAAAGTTCTTCATCAAATCTTTACATGATTTCAATCAAAATAAACCAAAATTTCTCATCTCCTGATTTACAAGTTACTGTTTTAAAATCATTGAATCTATAGCAACTCTATGCAACTGTGTCATTTATGTTTTCTTTCTCTTAAATTCTAAGTTATTCCTGTCATGAAATATAGATCAGTCAATCAAGTTTTGATAACTATCACTAATATGTTGAACTAAATTTTGCAGGCTTCCCTACATCATCCTTCATCAAGGTGTTACACCAGTTGTGATTACCAAGTCGTGGTAAGTATCCATAACTATCGTTTTGGATATCTCAAGCAGGTCGTGCTATAACCCCAAAACAAGTCGTGTTTTGCAGCTATCTAGATTTTACTTAGTGTTCTCTGCCTTTCTAGTCGAGATACGGCACATCTCTCACTATTGGAATCATCATCATCTAAATAACTTTCTTCAAGTCTTGTTCATCATAACCCAACAGAGTTCATATCAGTATTCCCCGATTCAACCCAGTATGTACATCCGTAATTGTTGGCTGAAGTTTAGGAATTATCCCGCCTCTCAAGTAATTCAAAAGTTAGTCATCGATAAAAATGGTAACGAAAGATTCTACTCCAAAAATCACGCAGCAGAAATAAGGAAAATCATGCTAGGGAGCTATTTTAGGAAACCGAAAGATCCTGATATATCTCTTGGCACGTATACATCCGTCTCAACATATATTGAGTCAAAAACAATCTACAGAAGAAGAACCCTAATATCATACAGAATGGAGCAACAAAGAATAATGCAAGCTAACTCCCTAGCTGCCAAAATGCAACAAGCCAAGATAGGCTCGACCTCCAGAGCCATCAGAAAACCAGGATTGTCAGCTCAAGAAATCGATGAAGCGGCTGATGAGTGGTCAGAAAGTCTTTTAGGGAAGATTTTTGCTCCACATGCTCTTAGATTCAATGACATTGTGGAGGAAATCAACTACATCTGGAGGCAATATAAGAGAGTTACAGAGAGATCAATGGGTTCAGCTCTGTATGTGTTCAAGTTCAAAAATGAAGAGCATATTAAAGATGTCCTGAATAGAACACCATGGTCGTTGCAAGGATATCTTTTATCATTACAGAGATACAATCCGGATCTGGAACCAGAGAAACACAAGTTCACTAGTGAAACCTGGTGTATAGAGATAAGAGGATGGAAATCTGTACTCCCAACCCAGAAATTGGTTAACAGTTTGTGTGCAGATCTTGGAAAGAGGGTTCCTCCTGGTGACAAAATCAAGTTCATAAGAGGAAGCCACTTGACTACAGTCTTTGTGGAAATAATGTTTGCGACAAATGTTTTGTTGTGGATCATAACAGAGATCTATGTGAGTTACTGGAACAAGAATTAAGGGTAGAAAGAATGACTGAAAAAGAATATGCAATCTGGCTCACTACTGATGAAGGCCAAGCTTTTTCAGATGCCTATAACATAAAGCTGGATGGGAAAAGCAATTTAGAACAAGAGGCAGAGTCAGCTGAGGAAGGGCAACCCCCAGTGGGTGCCTCTAATAATGCACCAGATGTGAATAGCAGTTTGGGTGTACAACATCAAATTGATGAAGAGGAAAGCTCGATTCAAGATTCTGATAACCTAGATGGTAACAGAAGATCAAAAAGAACCAGAAAAGGAGCAGATCTGGAGAATACAACAGGCATCATCCCGAATCAAAACCTAATCATTGAAAACCCCATCTTCACTGAGTCTGTACCTAATCAATCAACCCCAGGCTTAGATGATGATGTTGATATGAGGGACTCCAACGAAAGTATCATCAAAGAGGTAGCTGCATGTGATAGCGGCACATCAAAAATCACAACTGGTAATACACAGGCTCGAAGGATGAAAGGGGGGGCTTCAACTCTGGTAATTTTGAATACCTTATTAAAAACTTTTTTGCATAGCCAGTTTCAAATTTTAATTTATAATTTAGATTTGATTTCTGTTTATTTGCTTAAATTGCTTCCGATTCACAGAGTCCAACCCACACATAATTTAATTTTTTCAACTAGCTTTGATTGTGATTCTGTGTCTGAGAATCTTATCAAAAGCAGCAAAATGAGAATCTTATCATGGAATGTCCAAGGGCTAGCGAAAAAATTCACTAGGGATCAATTAGCCACATTAATTAGAGTACAAAGCCCAGATCTAATTTTTCTGTCTGAAACAAAAGTTGATGAAGGAAATATGATAAATGTTGCTAAAACTCTGCATTATTACAACTATACTTGTATTAATAGGGTTGGTCTTGCAGGTGGTCTAATTCTAATGTGGAAGGATGGTATTTCTATTGACATTTGTGCTGCTTTCAATAACATTATCCATGCTTTGGTTAGAATACACCCAGGAAAACCAGAAGTTCTCATCTCTTTTATGTATGGATCTACTTATTTAGATGCTAAGAAGGTACAATGGGAATTTATGCTAGAGCTAAGTTCAAATCTAGAGCAACCATGGCTGGTGCTAGGTGATCTAAATTTCCACCTCCATAACATACTACATTCATCCTCTTCTAGTTATGATGATAGATATGTCCAAGACAAAATACAATCATGTGGCCTACATGACCTAGGATATGTGGGTAGAGACTTCACATGGTCTAGTAACAAGTATGGAACTGGAACTAGAAAATCCAGGATTGATTATGGTTTAGGGAACAATGATTGGTGCTTAAATTTTCCATCTGCTAAACTATTGCATCTTAGTCAAGCAGGTTCTGACCACTGCCCAATAATGCTTGTTACTGAAACAATTCCAAGGAAGCTTTGGAGAAGATTTAAATTTTTTGCAAACTGGATGATGCATGAAAACTTTAGAGATCAATTAGAACTAGCTTGGAAAATAGAAGAAGTTGGTTCACCTGCTTTTATTCTAGGAAGGAAACAAAAAAGTACTAGAATTAGGTTGGGCCAATGGAATAGAGTGGAATTTGGAGATATAAGTACCAACATAAATAAAATACAAGACCAGCTCCTTTTAGTCCAGCAAGAACCAGCTTCAAATTTTCAGCATGAGAGAATCACTCATCTGAATAAAGAACTAGATAAATGGTTCAACATTCAGACTGAGTTCTACAAACAGAAGTCAGGTGACAAATTAGTATTAGAAATGGATAATAACACAAGATACTTTCACACTTTGGCAAATAGAAGAATGTTTAGGAAAAATATTGATTGTCTTTGTGATGCTAATGGTGTATGGTATAGTGAAAGAGAAGAAATTGGGAATGTTCTTACTACTCATTTTAGGAATGTAAGTACTACCTCAAATCCCATTTTATCTGATTCTGTTTTCAATGTCATTCCATCTTTAATCACTCCTGATGATAATGCTTGCCTGATCAGAGTTCCAACTCATGATGAAATTAGAAACATAGTTAAGCACATGCCAGCTTGGAGCTCACCAGGTCCTGATGGTTTCCAAGCTGGATTCTATAATGCCCATTGGAATGTGGTAGGTACTGATATTGTTGTTGTTGTTCAGAGATTTTTTGAAACTGGTTTTATGCCTAAAGCTCTAAACAAAACTTATATTTCATTGATTCCCAAATGTGATAATCCAAAAAGTCCAGTTGATTTTAGACCTATTGGATTATGTAACATTACATATAAGGTAATCTCAAAAATTCTGTCAAATAGAATTAAGCCTTTCTTGAAGCACCTAATCTCAGGCTGCTTATGTTCCAGGTAGAGCTATTCATGACAACATAATAGTTGCTCATGAACTAATTCACACTATGAAACATAAAGAAGGCTATGGTGGTACTATGGCCTTAAAGCTGGACCTTTCTAAGGCTTTTGATAGGTTAGAGTGGCAATTTTTACTGGGAGTTCTAAAACATTTTGGATTTAGTTCCATTTTTTGTAAGCTAATAGAGCAATGCATAGCTACCACTACCATCTTTGTTTTACTGAATGGCAGCCCTTGTGAGGATTTCACTCCTACTAGAGGACTTAGACAATGAGACCCACTGTCTCCTTATCTATTTATTCTGGCTATGGAGTATTTATCTAGAAGTTTTTCTAATGCTGAGACTAATCATGTTTTTTCTGGTGTCAAAGCATCTAGAAGCGGACCTGCAGTTTCACACCTAATGTTTGCAGATGACATTCTGATCTTTGCAAGAGCAGACATGCATAATGTAAGAGGAAATTTAGAAACTATTCAGGATTTTGGTAAGTTCTCTGGTCAAATATTAAATTTTAATAAGTCCAGTGTCTATTTCTCTAAAAATCTTAGCCCATCAAGAAGGTCTGATCTAGCAAAGGAACTTAATATGAACATCATGTCTGACACAGATAAGTACCTAGGCCACTTTATTGATAGGGCAGAACAAAATAGAAGCTTTTAAACCAATCATGCAGTCATTTAGCACTAGACTAAAAACCCGGAAAGGTAAGGCTGCAAATCAAGCAGCCAGGTCCACAATGGTAAAGCATGTGCTAAATGCTATGCCAACCCATCAAATATGATGTTTCAAAATTCCTAAAACTCTGATGGCAAAGTTAGATTTCATTCAGACTCACTTTTGGTGGGGGCATCAAGACAATAAGGGTATGTGCCTGCTTGCTTGGGACAAAATGTGCAAACCTAAGAATCTAGGGGGTCTAGGATTTAGAGATCTGGTAAAGTTCAATGAGGCTATGCTTACCAAGCTAGCCTGGAAAGCATGTAATGAGCCTGATGCTCTATGGGTTAAAATACTGAAAGCAAAGTATGCTTTAGATATGAGCTTTTTGCATGTAGGAGATGAACCAAAGGATGACTGCTCCTGGATTTGGAGAAGTGTGCATGCAGGTATTAAACATGTTCTAGAAAATTACTTCTGGATTGTTCAGTGTGGTACTAAGATAAACATTTGCTAGATCAGTGGGTTTTAGGCTTAAATAACCCACCTGAACCACTAAATGGTTCATCTAGCACTTATGTAGTTACTTATGTCTGTGAATTATTCCTGACTGGTACTAAAATTTGGAATGCTGATCTAATCAACTCCTTATTCTCACAACACAGTGCATCTAGGATTCTGGAAATGTACATTCCTGAAACAGGGGAGGATAGGATGATTTGGAAACCAGATAGGAAAGGCAACTTCAGTGTTAAAAGTGCATATAATACCCTTTGTACTAATGATGTGAACAATTTTGTGACAGGAGAAACTTTGCCTAAGGAGATTTGGCCCACACTTTGGAAGCTCAAAATTCCACATAGAGTCCAATTATTCATATGGAAAAGCCTTAAAAAGATACTATCTACAAGAGACAGACTTTCTAGGCATAAACCAGAAATACAGACACATTTCTGCTTCTGTAATAACCCTCTAGAAACTCCTGACCATCTCTTTCTTGAATGTATTCATGCTAGGGCAGTATGGCAGAGTATGCACATTGATATAGCTTATATTCATGCATTCCATGGCAGTTATCACAACTGGGTTATCAGCTGGTTGACTAACAATCAACAAGTTGTTAACCCACCTTACTCTGCTAACAACAGTACATTTTGCAGGTTTATGTGTGGTTCTTGGCAGATTTAGAAGGACCGATGTGCCTTGATTTTTAAGGGATTGAAACCATCATGTGCTAATACTGTTGCTAGGATTCACAATTTGGTGCACCAATGCAATGTTGCTGCTAACTCTGTTGTTGTGACATCTAACTCAAATTTGCAGATACAGGAGTGGATTCCACCAATTGAGGATTATGTTAAAATTAACATGGATGCATCATATATAGAGAACCTGAATATAGGGAGCATTGGACTAATTATTCGTAATGGTGCAGGGCAATGCCTAGGAGCTAAGGGAGTCTACTTCGGCACTGGACTGCATGCAGAATTGGGAGCAGAACATCTAGAGTGCTATGCCCTAAAGGAAGCTGCAATTTGGGCTGAAGAACTGGGTTTTCAGAAAGTGGTCTTCGAAGATGATTGTGATAATGCAGTGAAGTCTGTTAATGGAGATGAAGCTCAAGTTCATTATCAAGGACTAATCTCTGAAGCCAAAAGTCACTTTATTTCTAAATTTTGGTTTTGCAAATCTATTCATAGGTTAGCCAATAATATAGCTCATAACTTAGCTAAAAAAGCAATAGATGAACAATCCGCATTTGAATTTTATAATGATTTTCCACCAGACATTACCAGTTGGCTGGAAAACGAAAACTATCATGTAATTTCTTAATTTATGAAATGAATTCTTATTAGTATAAAAAAAAAATGAATATTAACTTGATAAATGTTAACATACCTTTATGTAATCTCCAACCGGGTCTGTGCCATATTCTTGTGCTTTACCTCACCGTATCATTCGAAAGGGCACTACATGGTGAGGCCGCACAAACACAATCAAGTTGTGTTAGAGTGAATAATTTCTTGTTCACCTTTGGTAGTCAAAACAGGAACTACTACATCACTGGGTTTTTCACCAGAAGTAGTCTTTGGCTTAAATTTCTTTGCCTTACCCTTTTTCCTGTTTTTCCCTTGTAACCCAAGCATTTCATGATGTAATTTAACCATACCAAGTATTTGTTGGTTAAATAATGCACTATCTTTCATGAATTCTCTTAGGGTAGCCTCACTAGGGTGATCATTCCCTTTGGCATTTATTGCTCTATTATGAGCAATATGATCTTTCTTCCCATCTTTCTCAACAAGATTACTTGAGAGAGAATTGAATTGACTATTCTTTTGCAAGTTAGTCGATCTCTAATTGGGAACATCAGATCTAGTCTTCGCTTGTACAAAGTTGTTTTCCTTTCTGTAATTATGACGATTACGAGAGGACTTTGTAGAGCGTTTATAGGCAAAACTTGGCTTGTCATAATTCTGTTTCTTATGCCTAAAGGTTGGACGTTCACAACCTGGATCATTAGAAGATGCTCCGTTGTTGTTAGGTTTGTGAATCTCCAAAACAACAGGAATAATCGAGCCATTGGCTTTCTCATTCCTTTTACGGAATCTGCAGCTTCTAGCCAAGTGACCAGCTTTACCACCACAATAAAGGCAATTTTTGGTAACAAAAGGAGTGGGATGCTTGTTGTTACCTGGACGTGTGTGTGGAGCTTGATAAATCTTGCTCTTCTTCTCCTTGACTGGCTGTAGAGGTATATCACCTTGGGGATCACTAGTAGACGGTTGAGAAGAATCCTTAGCCTTAAAAATTTCACCTCTTTGTTATTACTTGGAGCGTCTATTCCTTTATAGCCCAAACCTCGTGTGTCACGATGATTTTTACTTGCTCCTAACATTGAGGTTAATTTGTCAGAGCTATTGTTCAACTCTTTCAACGTCTTGATTTCGGCAAGAGCATTAGCCAGATTAACTTTCGAGCTATTATTCAACTCTTTTAATGTCTTGATTTCAGCAAGAGCATTAGCCAAATCAGTTTCCAGACGTTTTTCCCTAGTGAGAAAAGTGTTTTCTTTTTCTTCGAAACACTTTTGTTGAGTGACTATCTTAGCATCAGATGCAATAATCTTTTCATTCAACTGACAGAGACTATGATGAAGATTTGCCCTTTCCAGTTCTTTCGAACATAACTCTTTGTCAAGAGATTTTACTTTACTATTGACAATATCAAAGCCTATATAAAGACCTTGATAACACCTTTTTAAATTCTTGTTATCTCGAGAGAGCTGAGATAGAATTTCAAGGAGCATAGAGTTGGGTGTGCTCTTCATAGAAGGAGTTAAAACCTTAACGATAGCTGAAACGTCCTCTTCTACTTCTCTCTCAAAGTCTGAATCGGGATCATCATCATCCATATGCATGTTCTTTTGGAGGACGGATTCCCAATTTTCAGACTCTACATCATCAACAGGAGTATCCTGTCTAGTAGATCCAATCAGGGTTTGTTCAGTCCTTGATTGCGAAGAAGAAGTATCGTTAAGATTTGGTTCAATACTGTTGACGCGGTCCACTTCTGCATGCATAACAAAAGTGCCTCCGGATAGTACGTTACAAGCGTTTACGCTTAGACCCATGACTCACAAGCCTAGATAAACACAGACAGTTACGTCTTTAATGTGTTCACCTGCTCTGATACCAATTGAAAAAGGAGGGGTACCGAAATACTACCAACTTTTCGTTTTGGCTCGTGAGTCTTATGGTTTAAGTTTGGACGATCTCAAAAATCAATATCCAAACTCTAATAACTGGAGTTGTGATCTTGGGGATCAACTCGACAAAGTTGGGACTTTGGAGTTAAACTCTACAGTTATTGGATAACGTACTACTTGGTGATTTAATTATACTATCAGAGATATAATGCGGAAAGTAAAAGCACACAAGACACCAGAGATTTTTTTAACGAGGAAACTGCCTTACAGAAAAACCTCGGGACCTCGTCCAGATTGAACACCGCCCAGTACAAACTGACTACAAACACTAGCCTACTATAAGACTTCGGTCTGGGATGTAGCAGAGACCAACTCAAGCCCTCCAAGCGAATTGGCTACTGTCGCACTCCTTACGTCTCTAGATCCCCCACAGATCGTCACGCACTTGATTCCCCCAGCTGACGTCCTTTACATGCCTAGGAGTTGCTTTGACCGCTGTCAAAGGCTTGTGTCAGCAATACTGGCTTTGCAACCTAATTGTTGACGTATGGTCTAACTGTCCTCTATCAGTTTACCACACACAAGTTGACTTCCTTCGGATTGTTAAATCCAGGTCATACGGAAATCTACTTCACAAATCGGGGCTGACAAGCAAACCGAGTAAGATATGCCCAACTTATCTCTACCTCAGTTATACACGAAGAATCACTTAAGAAACTTGTATAACTGAAGCTAACTAGGTCTTACAACACCGAGTGCAGCCGTGCGTTGCTACCTTTCAACCTTGTGTGTAACGTATCAGTTCTTGAATAGCCGTATAGCAGAAGAGACGGACTATGGAATAGACAAGAACATGATCAGGTTACCAAGGTACAGGTTAATCCGATTTCAACCAAATATGGTCTCAATCTCCTACCTGTGCTTCCCAACTCTCAAGAGAAGTCTTTTATAGTCGTAGGGAGTTCCCAGAGGAGCTGCAACCTATAGAGGATGACTATACCACAACAAGCGTTCACCGAAGTGAAAAGAGTTTACGTTACCTTCCCTAAGGACCTTCACGTATGCTTGATGCTTGCGGTATTTGTCCGTAGACACCTCTATTTATAACATTCAATAAGATAGGTTGCTTTGGAATAAAGCAATCAATTACTTGTCCCACAAGTTAAGGAAACCCTAAACTTGCCAACCAAGTAATAGAGATTAATCTCAATTGGAATTCTTTTTATCATTATCTGCCAAGTGTTTTGTTAGCTCAAAAACACTTCAAGATAGAAATCCAACAAACCAGAGATAATCTTATCTTATTGACTCATTGAGGATCGTTAGATGGAACACAAAAGATATTATGTGATATACAAGTCCATCTAAGAGATAAAGGAGTTTAGAGTTTGACCCAAGTGAAATTCTGAAAGAATATCCACTAAATCCGACACCAGCAAAGTAACCAACATTGGATTCGCATACAGTTTCGCGAAATGTTCAGCCACTTTGGAACTCAGAAGAAATCCGAGTTTCTGGTTTGCGAACCGGTTCGTGAACCGTCCGGCAGTCAGATTTCGTCAACTATGGATTCCGCTGGAAGTTCTGGGCTTACCAGGACTTAGAAGTGTGTACGTCCTCAGCTGTAATCCATGGACTCTTTGCTCAAGAGTACTCCTTTAGATTCATCCATATCCAACTAACAGTTTGCAAGCAAACCATTGTAATGGACACATGGCACCGAATCTATCTCATTCATTCTTGTACTCACAATATTTGTGGGAACAAACACTGGTCATGACACAAGGCCACGTTAGACAAGAATACGATCTCAATCGCTATTATCACTACTAAAGTAGTCGACTATATTTCGAAAGAATAGAGAAAGTAGAATAGAAGAATTTTGATAAAGTCATAACTCCTACTAACCTTTTGTCGATGAAGAATAATTGATGTCTTCTTTGTCTTCACAGTCTTCGTCTTCAAGGTCTCTACTACTTTGTCTATATCCCAATTCCGAAATCTAAACTCTAGTAGGCTAAATCAAGAATTGAGTTTTGACACCTAAAACTGACAACTAGCTTGACATACCAACGCTAGTGGGTTTGACCGGACGATGTCCTAACTTCTCTTTCTTTCTTGATTGAGACTACCTTCAGCTTCGGATCTCTTCCTTTGGTAGTAATCTTGGTCATTTCGAGCTTCATTCCTTTCCTTAGCAAGACGGTCGAGGCGATCTCGTTGGCCTTTGTCCAGGTCATAAGCCACATTTGTGTATTTACGGCTTGCTTGAGAGTAAGTATCGAGAGCTAAGTTAGCTCGACGAAGTTTTTCCTTCTCTTCATTCAACTCACCTTTTTTACATCGATAAAAGGAGTTCAGCATCGGCTATGGGAATTAACAAAAATCGAAATAAGAAGAGACATACCTGCCATCTTAACACGCTCAACAACAATTTGACGTTTTCCAGCAGTCAGTTCTTCCTGCATTCAGAGAAATTTTCGCTCATAGTAATATACATCATCATGCCGATGGAATGAATAGTTTAGCAAGCTCGCTTTGTGACGATCGCCCTGTGAAACGAAGATCAAATTATTAAGTAGCAGCACTAGCTAAGGAAACAACATTAAAAGTAAAACAAAGCTCACTTACCATATGAAGTAGAGAAAGATTTTCTTCAAAAGAAAAAAAGCGGGTTACGAGGATCGCAGGCATCCTTCAGACAATCACCACTAATTAGACTAGCTACCCTTTGGCAGAAATCGGGATTGATAGGGCAGTTCGAAGGATCATAGGCGTGAGCACTAAAGCTAGAAGACACTTCTTTAGCAAATCACATGGATCCGGGTTTTCTCGAAGAAGTTTCTTAAAAAATTTCGTAGTATATTGCTCTAGGTTTTTCATCAGAAAATCGGGAGCCCTCGGAAACTTAGAACCACCAGGCTGGGAAAAAAAAACGGTTGACTCTGTCAAATTCGAGGAAGCAATGGCTTTCCCCCTTCGAGGTACCAGAAGCTCAACGAGGGGAACATATCTTCTAGAAGGAAAGTTAGCGGTGGCTTCAGCAGAGGTAGTAGTCGAAGAAGGAACAATCACCTTAGCGAAGGCAGAGCCACTAGATATGATATTACAGCAAGCAGGGGCAGCATCCAAATTTACCGCCATCTCGGAATCATTTCCAGGATTTGAATACACCATAGCCATCGAATTTTCTTTCTCGCTGAGATCCCCTTCAACACCTTTCATATCACCCTCCGAGGCTTGAGAAAACTCTTCATTTCTCTTATTCAACTTTGCACCCTTCAATGCGACCTTCTTAACCCTTCCACCTTGCTTAGCCTTGAACTCTTCTTATTCTCATCATAGAGAAATACCAACGAATCATCAGTTCCATCGAGTTCCTTCACTTTGCCCTGCAGGATAAAGACCCGTCTTTCTCAGGAAACAAACGGAGGCAAGTATTCATACTAATATATCGCAGACAGACGATGTTTGTTACCTGATCAACAGTCCTTTCTCTTGTGCGTGCTCGCTTCGGATATCTCGGAATATCCTAGGCAGCACTCTTCCTTTTCAGAAGCAGTTGACGAGATAACTCTTTCTCCTCCTCGGAGAAATGTATAATAAAAAGATGCTGAGTCGAGAATCGGTGACCAGCTTCGAACTTATCTCGAGGCCAGTAACGTCCCGAATCTTTCCAGCCACGAAGAACTGGTCCAGAAAACAACACAGGCTTTGTATACCATCCTTCATCGAGGGAGTAATCAAGAAAACCAGGAAGAACGTCCTCAACATTTTCTCAAAGTTTAAAGCAAACCCCCCAAGGAGCAGCTTCAACATCGAGAGTCAAATAGGCTTGATAATGTTTAAAGAAGTTAGCAGCAGTGAAGTAGTATCTCGACGTCGAGCCCATGACATAATTGTCTTCCGAGCAAAGAACCCACTTATTAATCAGTTGAATCGAACTACAAGTCAGTTGTGTTACCCCACGAGCTTCTGGCATCGAACAAATAATCTCAAGAAGTAGAGGATTTGGAAACCGGAAAAGTGGAGGCAAAAGCCCTGCGAACATTTGGTGAGCAGTTATCAACAGTTGATTATCATCACACTTGTATTTCTCGACCAGTTCTGGGGTTAGCCGACCGTCGGGAGGATGAACATATGTAATCTTAAAAGCAGTGGCATTAAACCCTAAATCACTCATCTGGGAAATTAGGGTGGCGATAGAAGAAGAGGAAGTCATCTGAAGAAGAAAACACTTGCTATAAAACCTTGCCGGAATCGGAAATTGCAGCGGCAGGCAACTCGGAAATTCAAAATGAATAAAAATAGGAAAAAACCTACCTTTATGGATCAAAAAGAGAAATAAAGAAATGGGTACAAAGTGATTTTGTGAGGCAAGCAAGATTTTGGGTTAAAGATGAAAGTTTTGAGAAAATAGGAGAAGTGAACAGAGAACGGAGAACAAAATGAGGAAGAGTTCGAAAGAATAGGAAGAAGTTTTAGAGGGAGAAAATAAACTTAAATAAAGAGGGAAAACCGGCGCTACAAGTAAAATGGTTAAAAGGTGGCTATATATAATCTCGGGAATGTGCAGAACGTGTGTCACGGAAACGTCATCTCAGGCAAAAGGTAGGGCACGTGTCACGGAATGGAGCATCGAAGATAAATTTCCTTCCCTAGTATCTTCGATATCTGGGAAAGGAAAGAGGGAATAGTAAAGGGATAAATCCATCAAGCCACGTGTTAGCATTTCAAGGAAAGAATATGATAAGAGAAGAAACAGCTCGAAGTATAGAAGTCCATCGTTTGCTTTCCTCGAATTAGTGGGAGCCACTGAAGGAGTATTATGCAACGAGGGAAAAATCACACTCGAAGAGATCGTCAAAGGGAACCTCGATGCCATCATGAAGATCACCGACTTACTCGACAACTTCTGACACCCACGATTGTGTATTATGTCTTATCAGCTGTCTCCCACAATTGTATCTCGTACTATAAAAGACGAGCTCAGGCTCAGTTGTAGGGATTGTATTTTTTGGTAAGATTTGGGGCTTTTGAGAGAGACTAGGTTAGTGAATTATGTACAATCTCCTCTAGTCTTGAAGCTCATAATCTTTGTAGAATTAACCTCATAAACACTTTACTTTCAATGAATGATTAGATCTTTGCCTTTATCTTTTATTATTAGAATCATTATTCTCATCGAGTAGTTGTGATAAGTAGGTCGATGAACTGTTTTACACCAAATTAGCTTCTAAATCTCTCTACTTATGGTTAATTTCTCCTATTGGTTGTTGAGTATAGAATCTCTAATCAAATTTTATACTGACACACGGGGTTTTTCTGCTGGATTGCGGCTTAATACAATGTGGTGTTTACATCTGGATTTCCGCATTATAATTTTCTGATTATAATAATTTAAAGTATAAGCATTTATTGTACATTATTAAAACTTGCAGCGAGTTCCATTCTTGTATAAATATTAACAAAGACTTGTTTCTGTTTTGAATTCTGATCTAGTAATATAGATCTTTCTGATGTTACTACACTTAGATATTGATTTGTGAGGTTGCTCAAATGTCCGTGTCTTTTGATTTTTGAGATCATCTATTGACTAGCCATACATAGTTCACAAGCCTAATAAAATTGGTGGTGTATTTGGGTACCCCTTCAATTGTTCATCCAAGCTAAGCAAGGCCACCAGTAATGTCAATAGCAAGGCCACCACTAAATTCAATAATACCACTAAGTTCAACAAACCAAAA
>JAJJMA010167436.1:0-27144 GCA_023529015.1 Papaver nudicaule | reverse complement strand
AACCTCACCTACACCTAATAACACCACCAGCACACTCCACCAACATCAAATCCAACAGCAGCAGTGGTTCAAGACCTGAAAATGGTATAATTATTGCATTAGAATTCATTCTAGAAGATGTAAACAAACTAATAATTTAATATGAAGAATGGAATAAAAATTTGTTACAGTTCATTAAAGACATAAACTCATTAGAACTTGACTAATCACATTTTTGTACAACAGAATTCAGTCACGATTAGCTTATACTTTGGGACACCTACAAGAGTCAGAACATCACGAAATTCATACAACAAGTTACCAATGTGGTAATAAACATCGTACTAAAATTTTAGCTTCATCCGATAAGAGAATAACAAGATACATGGTGTTAAGTGAACTGTTTAAGATTTTGATCTTGCTGAATGCAGTCATAGTTTCTCTATGTAGTTCCTGGTTATCATCTATGTCAGATCACCTTCAAATTTCTATTGCATTTCAATGACTTTAAAGATAAATAACATACTAAAATTTTACCACAATCCAACGGCTGAATCTAAAGATGCTAGCAGACCACCAAGAGCTTGTTAAATAAGAGATAAAAATACCCAATTCATATTTTGGCAAAAAAACATGGTATGTAATGAAACCCCCAAATTTACATTAAAATCAGCATTGATTTGATGATTGCAAATCGAAATTGTTATTTCAAACCAAAACATGTAATCGAGTTTAATTTTTGAACTCTAACTGAATTTCTTCTAATTTGATTTTAAACTTTGATTAATTGATAATTATAATTGAATCCGACGATTGGAAAGAGAATACTTATCTTTATGTCTCATTCTAAAATTCAAAACTATCTGAATTTCCTAAAACAAACAGAGATATTGAATCAAAATCTAACATAAACGGAGAAGAGGTATATATAAGAGACTATATTTCTGAAAGACAGGATTAAAATCAGATTTTTAGTAAAATCTGTACATAGGGTTTTCTGTATAAAATCAGATCCAGGATCAAAACAAGTTAAATTTTTTTTGATTGAAACATAACTTAGGGTTTCGGAAATATAATTGATTTTGAATAAAGGAAAAGAAGCATAAAGTTAAGGTTTGAAAGAACAGACTTACAATGATGAAAGATTGATCTTTGTTGTAATCGAGATGGCGAGATTTGTGAAAGAGAGAGGGAGGTGAGTCGGCTGTAAAGAAGATCGATAAGCAAAACAAGGGAAAGAGATAGGGTTTCTTAGGTGCGAGAGAAAAGAGGGAAAAGAAAAAGCCCTAAGCAGAACAGAGGCGCCGAATGTGAAAATGGGAAAAGAAAAAAATTGAACAAAAATCAGACTTTGACGGTTCTCCTTCTTCATCCCATTATCTCCTTCTTCTTCGGTGATAGTTTTTATTTCAGCGGAAATATGGGAGGAAAGTTCATAGGGGTATAAAACTATATAAACTGGCTGTTTTAGGGGCTGGCAGAATTGTTAGAGAAGCCGGAAAACAATATTACAATCCTAGGGGGTGTTATAAGGGGTTCCAAAAACAATGAAAAGTCTAAATTACCCTATTTACATGAAGAACGTGAAGAAAGAGATGAAACCGAGACTCTTGATGAAATAGATCCGGATATGAGACTCAGGTAGACCTAATTAACAAACCCATTGCTTGAATTTGTCTGTGATTGAGTTTTTTGTTGCTGATTGATCGATTGAATGTTATAGAAATTGGGTTCAGTTTGATTTTCGGTTGGATGTAACCCTAAAAATCCAACCGAAAATTACATTCCAGATTTTTCGTCTGGTTGTTTACAGTTTTGCATGCCTAGTTTGCAGACGAAAATCGAGTAGTGTAGATTGTGTCACAAAGAAAGTAGCCGAAAACAGTGTTAAATGTGAGAAATCTAGCCGAAAACAGAGTTTGCTACATTGTTTTTCGGATAGGTTAATTAGTACAATTCCAGACGAAAATAGAGTTAGATAGATTGTTTTTCAAGATGAGTTTCGAATGAATTATGCTGGTTACTTCCAGACGAAAATGTCTCTGGAATTTTTTTTGGCTTCAAATAGGTTGTTTTCGTCTGGATGGTTGTAAAAACATCTAGACGAAAATTTGTTTCGGTTTGGTTGTGGAGGTTAATTCCAGACGAAATTCTTTCTGGAAAAATTTCATTTCAAATAGGTGATTTAGTATAACTAATTTTGATTAGTTATAATTAAGTAGGGGTAGTTTGGAATTAAAAAAATATGTTCGATAAGGGGTTTTGAGAAAAAGCTATTAGACAACCCTATTTTGTCTCATTATCCGGCTTCTCTAACAATTCTGCCGGCCCCTAAAACAGCCAGTCTGTATAAGGGTGTCGAGAAAAATGAAGGGTAGGTAACATTTTTGGACAATTGAATCTATGATTCATATTTTTCTGACTTAGTCTAGATGATTGACCATTTATTTATTTTTATAGTTTAATGTGAGGATCATAACTTTACGTACTTATTAGAGCAAGCACTATGGTGCATAAAATGTTGGTATTTAGCACAAACTATAGGTTTAAAAAATTAACCAAAAACGTAAGTACTATGGTTGAGAGGCCGTCATTATATAGGTTAAAAAAAAGTAACCAAAAATGCAAGTACTATGGTTGAGACGCGGCCATTCAAAGGCCGCCACTTTTTTGGATCGGATACTGAATGGCCGCCTCGGAGTCAATGTTTGACCTCGACCAGAAACATTTTATCATCATTCTTCACACTACCTTGCAAATATACTCACACCCAATACTTTTCATCCAAAATTTGATTTTCAAGTTGTTTTACTCAATCATACTTGCATTAAAAATAATTTGAGTCACATCGTACTGATAAAAAAAAATCTAAATTACATCTTGCTGATAAAATAAGCATTTGTAAGAGCAATATCTTCCTCTGTAGTAAAATTCTTAACCATATTGAACCGAAATGAAAGACTTTGAGTGAGAGTTAGATTGAAAAATCAATGAAATGTTGGATATTTCAACAAACCCCTGATTTTTAACCAATATCACTCGATCATGATCACTTTTACTTATTATCCACAAAGTGAATCCAATTTTACTCAATTTCATCATGCTCTCTTTCGTTAATTATCCGCATATTGCATCTAATATTAATATCAGTATATTTCATTGGACCATACTCACATTCACTTATTATCTACAAATTATATCTATTTTCGATCAACAACACTCGATCATGCTCACTTTCACTTATTATCCACAAAATGAATCCAATTTTACTCAATTTCATCATGCTCTCTTTCGTTAATTATCCGCATATTGCATCTAATATTAATATTAGTATAATTCCTTGGACCATACTCACATTCACTTATTATCTACAAATTATATCTATTTTCGATCAATAACACTCGATCATGCTCACTTTCACTTATTATCCACAAAGTGAATCCAATTTTACTCAATTTCACTAGATCATGCTATTTTCACGAATTTCCACAAATTATATCCATTTTCGATCAATATCACTCGATCATGCATGCTCACTTTCACTTATTATCCACAAAGTAAATCCAATTTTACTCAATTTCACTAGATTATGCTTGCTTTCACTAATTATCCGCAAATTATATCCATTTTCGACCAATATCACTCGATCATGCTCGCTTTAACTAATTATCCATAAATTATATCCATTTTCGATTAATATCACTCGATCATGCTAACTTTCAATTATTATCCACAAGGTGAATTCAATTTTACTATATCACGCTCACTTTCACAAATTATCCACAAATTATATCAATTTTCGATCAATATCACGCGATCAATGCTCACTTTTACTTATTATCCACCAAGTGAATCCAATTTTACTCAATTTCACTAGATCATGCTCGCTTTCACTGGTTATCCACAAATTATATCCATTTTCGACCAATATCACTCGATCATGCTCACTTTTACTTGTTATCCACATAATGCATCCAATTTCACCAGATCATGCTCGCTTTCACGAATTATCTATAAATTGTATCCATTTTCGATCAATATCACTCGATGGTACTCACTTTCACTTATCATCCACAAAGTAATTCCATTTTTACTCGGTTTACTACATCATGCTCCCTTTCTTAATTACTAACGTATTGCATCTAGTTGTATCTATTTTCGATCAATATCACTCGATCATGCTCACTTACCTATTATCCACATAGTGAATCCAATTTTACTCAATTTCACTAGAACATGCTCGCTAGGGATAGGTTTGGTGTTCAGACGAAGATTCTTACTCAAATTCGTCAAAAATGGACATGTTTAAGGTTCTACAAAGATTATTTCTTAAATTTACCAAAAATGGATAGGCTCAGTGTTCTCGGGAAGATCCTGTCTTAGAGTAAGGCATCAAGGGATAGGTTTGGTGTTCAGACGAAGATTCTTACTCAACTTTGCTAAAAATGGATAGGTTCTACAAAGATTCTTCCTTAAATTTGCTAAAAATGGATAGACTCGGTGTTCTCGGGAAGATCCTGGCTTAGAATATTGCAATAAGGGATAAGTTTTGTGTCCAGGCGAAGATTCTTACTCAAATTTGCCAAAAATGGATATGTTTAAGATTCTACAAAGATTCTTCCTTAAATTTGCCAAAAATGGATTGGCTCAATGTTCTCGGGAAGATCCTGGGTTAGAGTGTGGCAACAAGGGATAGAGGTTTGGTGTTGAATTTGTCCATGTATCCTCCGACTTCACCCTAATTTCCCTATGATCAATCAATCTCATTTATTTGATCTGAACATCATTTGATTTCATTAGGTGTCATAAATTTGCATAAGTTTTAACATGAAATGCTTATCCAATATGATCTGTATGATTTTAATATCAGCCACACAAATTTTCACCTAAACAGTACGATTTTAATGTGCCTTAGATGTCTAAGAAGGTGTAATTCACAATGTAAACGAAGACTATGATCCTTAAGTTGCTTATCCGGCCAATAGAAAGCCAAAAGTATCTAATCCAACGATTGTAAATACAAGTTTCCAATGTCATACGGATTACCACCTCATTCTTTCGGGTTGGCGGCAATTTTCCCGCTTGTGTTTTTGGTTTGCGCTTCACAACAAAACAAAACCAGGATCCGTATGAATTTTATTTGGCCAATAGATAACCAAAAATCTTTAATCAACCAATTGATGCAACCAGAAAAGATCACACGGATTGCCATCTTGTCCAGAAAAAAAACGCGGGAATTTTGGCGCGCTCCCTTGGGTATCCCGCCCATGGGGTTAGATCTTATCTTATACCGAAACCCTGAAAGTCTTTTCTACCCTCTCCGAAACCCAACTCTCGAAAATCACTTTGCTCTCATAAAGATCTTTACAATTTCAGAAATACTCTCCCTCCCTCTCGCACTTCATCTGTGAAAACACTTTCATCTCTGATTTCTCTCTGGTTATTTGATATGTTGGAAGTTAGGGCTTTCTGATTTCGATGTGGATATTGATATAATAGGGGAAATTGAATTTTTCTGAAGTGGGTTCTGTCAATAGAGTTGCTTATTTTTGTCATTTGAAAATCAGTGCTAGGTCAATTAAGGATTTCTGGTAATTAGGTTTCCTTGATTGGTTGGAAAACTCTCATCTCTCTGTTTGAAATTGGAAATCCAAATAGATCACACAGTTTCTTTTGCAGATCTGGGTTGGTTTTGATTGAATGGGGAATTGAAATTTTCGATTTGGACTTTTAATTATGGATACGCTTTATAAGGGAAATTGATTTCACCAGTCCAATTTTTTTTTATAGGGTTTTCTGATTACGTGTCAATTTTTTTGTTTTTTTGTATGTAGGAAATTGTTGGTTTTGATCCGGACTTGTTGTTTTGCATTTCAAACATCTGCAAGCTCCTCCGTTTGTTTCAGACGATGATGATGATTCAGCTCCTAAGCCTTTAAACATGAAGTTGAGAAAGGAGGTGCTTTTGATCTGGACTTGCTGTCAAGGTAATCATTTTTTCATTTTTGTATGGTTTGGTTTACTTGTTTTGGTGTTTCTAGTTGACGTGAGGAAAAAGTTGGGTTCAATTTAGTGGATGTTTGGAGATTTGGCCACTAATTCCGCAGATTATGGTCCATGTCCTGCTAAAAATCTTCATGTATCATGTTAGAGTTGCCGTGTAGACATGAAAGAGTAATTAATAAAGAGTTTGGATTTCAACAATAAGCTTGTAGAGTAAATGATAAGGTTATATTCACGACCAAAGATTTTAATTTGAATACGAGTTTAGACAGTTCGTTGTTCAAAACCAAGAGTTTGATGAAAACTTTGAGCCTTGATATAGATATATGGTTTGAGGTGAATCTCAAATGTTTAAGTGGCTGCTAATTTACTTGAAATGACATACCTGGTGTTATGTGTATCACTTCTAACTCCTCATACTTCCACTGTTTTTTCTGTTAAGAGCCAGAGCACCAACTACTTGTCTCATCTTCAAGAGGTGAATCTCAAATGTTGGTTCTAATTCTCGGGTTGTAAATAGTGTTATCAGTAGAGCGGCTGGTGCAATTACCTTTCAGGTTTGGTTGCTGAACTAACTCTGCCTCTGAGTTGTGCATAAGCCCTTTTTTCATCTCTCTAATTTGAATATTTTGGGCTTACCTTTCAGGCTCGTGGGGGGAATTCCACATCTTGCCGAGTTCACTGATTCAAAGGTACTGAGAGCTGCTGTTGGGGCCCTGCGAATCTTAGCATTTGGCTGCTTTGTTGTACATTATTTTATTTATTATGGAGTTCTGTTCAAATGCACGTTGATGCTTTGTTCCATGACCTTACAGATTGTTGAATGTAATGCGCTTTCCACCCTCATTTTAATGCTTAGATCTGAGGATGTTCCAATACACTACGAGGTATGCAATTCAGTTATCTGATACTCTTCATTTAGTATCAGATAAGTGATTTTTTCCTTTGTCACATGATCTTGTATTGGGAATTTTGGATAAGTGAAGAGTCAATTAGAATTAAATCTGGGTTTTCTTGATTACAATCATTCTTGTTTCAGTTTAATCTTCTGATTATTCTGCTCTTGTTCATTGCAGTTTTTATTATGGTGAAGTTTCATGGATATATTATGTTGTCAGTTGCTCTGAGCTGTATAAGCTTTGTGGAGCTGAGAGAAAAATTGGGGATCAGCCTCTTGCTAATGTTTCTATTCACAAGGCATTAGTTTCTCTCCATGAGTCGGCTTATGTTAAAGCTTCTCCAACGATTCTTGGGTCTAAGGTAACTTCTGATTCATATGTATTCGTTTCTTTTGCTTGCTCTTCTATCAATTGAAATCAATTCATTCGTCTATTCATAATTTTGTTAGATTTCAATAGACAAATGCTTTGATTTAATTAGCCAATTAATTAGGTAATACATTGTTCACTTTCAAGCCAGGAAAAGCTCTTTGTTGTGTATATTTGTTGAGGCAAACACACCTCTGCAATGCAATCTTGTGTATATTTGTTGATTGAAAATAGCAAATTGTCTGGCTTGCTTTATCTAGTAACATTCGCCTAACATCTTCTGCAGATACGCATTAAGAGGCTATAATTGACTGAATATGGTTTTAACGTTGAGGAATTTGATCCTTGTAACAACTCATGGATAAGAGGTGATAAAATGACGGAAGCTAGAGGATACTCAACTGCAGCAGTCATTGGAGAATCAATCTTTGTCATTTCAGGGTTGAAAGATGGAAAAATATTGACGGAAACGGTATTGAGTCTTTACCTTGTTCAGTCCTTTTTTCCTCAACTGCCCAGACTTATGTTCGCCAACTGAAATCTTAACTGTGTCGTATGAATCAATTATAGGTGGAGTGTTACAAAGAAGGCCAGGGTTGGTCTGTGGCTAACCTCAAGGGTGCACGCAAGAGATGCTTTTTCTCCTCAATTGTCATGTAAGATGCTGCAGCATGAGTTTAGGAGTCGAAATCAGAAGTTTTTGTTGATGCCTGGTGGGCTTTTGTTGAGTTTTAGATAATAAATATATGGTTGTTATTTAAGCAAAAATGGTAAGAGTACTCGATAGCAATATGGATTAAAAAATTATGTCACTTCTTTCTCCCTCTCATCTTCTCCCTTCTTTCAAAAAGACATCCTATGTTTAGGTCTTTTAATATGCTGAATCTTGACAGCCGTTAAGACACTACAGATACTTGGTGAATAATGTGTCCTCGCCAAACATGCAGCACTGCAAATTTACAGTGTGTATCATCCATGGCCTGGCTATGGGGCGAAATTTGGCCACCCTAGATAACAGGCAACAGATATAAAACCATAGTGCGCTGTTCTTAGGGAATTGATAATACGAAACCTTCTAATATGTCACATGACTATGCAACGGGCTGACAACTAGTGAGATTGGCAGTAGCTTTTGTAATTTACAAAGTCTTGTTTATTAGCCCCTACTTTTTTTTGTGGGCTGTTGTAAAATTAGCTCCTATTTTTTTTTTCGTTGGATGTTGTAAAATTAGCCCGTGGATTGTCCATTATTCATATGTAAGTTGTAAATATAGCATGTGGATTGGTGGCTGACCAGGGCTTGAGCCTCAGATAGCCGTCCACATAATATTGGTCCATCAACTGGTTATTGTCATGTACCCTTAAATAAGGTAGTTTACGTGGCAATTTATCCATATTTTGGCACCTTACATCTTACTGTTCTAGAGTGGCTATAGATGCTGATTTTGGACACTTAAAAAATCTCAAATTGCTGAGTGTCAAATGAAAACTTCACTAGTGGACACTCAAAGAAATTTTTGATTTCTTCATGTGGTAATATGCACATATTTTGGCACCTTACGTTGTATTGTCCTATAGTGGCTATAGACGCTAGCTATGGACACTCAACAAAATCTTGAATTGGTAAGTGTCAAATGAAAACTGCATCAGTGGACACGCTTAGAAATTTTCGAGCTTCTTGATGTGTCATTTACTGGTCGATCGACACTGTAAATAACAAACACAAGTTCAACGTGCCTTTATGGTTTGTAAAGGCTACTGAATTGAAAGCGTAGTTTTTATTTGAAAAAATTGACACTTACAGAATTTATCGAATTGCTTTATGTTGCTATTCAATGGTCATTCGACACTGGCAATGACAAACAAAGAAGAGGGTGACTATTGGTCAGCATTTTTAAGACGGTTTTTAGATCAAACCATGCCAAGGATTCTCTAACAAATATCAACCGTAGTTTAAGGTGACATATGGACACTCCAGAACCCAAACCGTCTTTATTGACGACATATGGCCACTCCAAAAAAAAAAAATGGTTCATGAAAAAACCGTCTTAAATGCTCATTTGTGTACAAGTGTTAGGCTCGTCTTGTTCGACTTTGATCTCGAGCACTACGAAAGTACCCAGAGACGGTGCATTGTTTTTCCAGGTAAAAACACTTGCATCCCTCCTCGTTGTTTTCACTGAGTTATAAGATTCCAGGAGTATCCCGTCGTCCTTCTGTCAGTCCCTTTCTTGTTCATCCCCTCAGACCCTTCACGATTTATTGGTTACTAACCCCCCTTTTCTCTCTTATTTTTTTTTAGTTCTCGGAGGGAGCCGGCAGGTTCGTGCGCGATGAGATGACCGAGGGCACTGATGATCTTCGTGCGGATCCTTCCACTAACGTCACTACGGGTATGCCTGTGGATGACATCGCAGATGACGAGGTCGTTGTGACAGCGATACTGAGGAGATCGAGGACTCCGGCTCCGAGGACACTATTGACACCGAGATGAGGGCTATCGAGGCTAGGATGCACGCCCTTTACCCGAATCGTGGTGTTGCGTTTGCCCTTCTGAGCAGGGTCAGAGCTAACCAGGTGGCCGTCGGTGGTTTCGTCATACCGCAAGCGTACCGAGACATGTGTACGCGTATTTGGAGGGAGTTCGGGCACATTGCAAGAGAATGTGCAAACCGCGCTTTGGCAGAAGGCTTCGTTGGGGTCTTGTTGGAGCGGATTGTTGAGATGCGTGTGTACTCCATGCGTAGGGTTGAACCAGAGATGTTGCGGGATTGGGAGGATGTTATAGCTGCTGCTGAGTCTGAATCTTTTAATGTGGCTTGGCTCCGTGAGCGGTTCGAACAACGAAAGTGTTTTAAGGTTCAGGCTGATGCTGTTACAGATGATGTTCTCGCCATGAAAGAAAAGGAGGTTGCTGAATTGGAGGCTAAGTTCGAAGAAGAGCGAGACGCGCTTTACAAGAGGAGTGATGCCCGTGAGAAAGCTGGGGTATCGTGTTATCTGGTCTTTTCTGAGTATTTTGGTTTCGTTTCTGGAGTCATGGTTTAGGAAAGGTTTTTCTTTTATTCACTTGAAAGACAATGAAGGAGTGGGTTTCATGTTTTGATTACATATGGCAGACCTATATTTTTATATAACTAAGGATTAATCACGGTATGCTTTAAACCATCCTTTCTTTATTGTTGACATATCCTTGTATCCATCTCTGACCGAAATCAGCTTGTAATACCCGTTCGGCATAGACCTTGCGACTATGTAGGGTCCCTTGGGTCGCTCTCTCCTTCGGCGAGCTATCTTCATTACCCATTCCCCTATTTTGAAGTCTCTATTGCTAGTCGATGGAGTTTTGGGTTTTCGGAACTTCCTGCGTGGGAGTGGCCTTCGAGAGCAGTCGTTAGGCTGTTCATTCTTGGTGTTTCTGTCTCCCATGCTCAACTTACTAAATAGTATGCTAAGGGTGTCGCAACTAGGGGAAAGGGTTACCCATTTTATAAAGTATTGAGCAGGGTGTGTAGTCCATTCGTACCTTGTGATAAGAGCTACGTCAACCTTCCGCGGTTGATTCCTCTTCGAAATCTGTTGAGGCTCCCAGCACTCCATGCAGAGATATTGTTGCTATTTGGGGGTCTTCGGGTTCAGTCGAGGCTTCTGGCGGGGTTGTAGTCCCGTTGAGCAGGCTTCGGTTGTTGTTGAACCAAGGATGGCCGAGAATCATGTCGTACTCCAAAATTTGTGTGACAACATAGAGTTCGGTCTCCGTCTGTACTTCGTTCACCTTTACCCGTAGAGTTACTCGTCCATAGGTCACCACTGACCTTCCTTCTGGGTCCTCCAACGTCGTCGGAGAATGGATGACATCGTGTAGTGAGATTTCTGCAGCCTCCAGTGTCATGGCGGAGATGATATTGATTTTCGTTCCTGGGTCCAGCAACATGTTGGGAAATTCGGTGTCACGCAGACACACAGTGGTGAGAAGTCCCCAACCATGTCTGGCTAACAGTCCCCAGTCATATTTCACCGAAGGTTTGTTTTCAGCTGGCGGGTGTGGATCCTTCATCTCTTCCAGCGGCAGTCGCCTCCCTGAGACCACGTAGTTAAGTGTCGTAAATATATCTTTGCGTTGGGGATTCGAGAGGCAAAGAACTTCACATAATTGGTGCATTAGACTTTCCACTCTCTGATTCACGATCTCTTTGTGGACATTGAAAGTTTGGATGCGCGGAGGCCCTTGATGTAGTTCATGGGAGCACGCCTTAGCTTTATGGATATGGTTTCTGAGGATACACCTGAAGCTGTAACACTGGGCTGTGGCGTGACCGATTCTGCTATGGTAGTGACAATACCGGGGGTGTTCCATTTTTTCGGTAGTGGGAACTCTTAAAACTTCGGGTAATTCCACGAGTTTGTCTCGGATCCAGGAGTCTAGTAGCTCTCTTGCTCCCTTGTTGAGACGTCGTTCAGCAAGTCGATCCCACCTTGTTGTCGTCATGAGCTTTCCTCCGTTGGCGCCACGTTCCTCATTGTGGTTGTTGGAATTGAGTCATGATCCCTGCGCCACGTTCCTCATTGTGGTTGTTCCTCATTCTGCTTTTCTTTTTTTGTTGTTGTCATCTGTCGAGAGCGAGTTCCTAGGCACGAGGGCCTTGTCGGTCTCGTGAAGTTTTCTATATTTCAACAGTTGAGCTCTTTCCTTCAAGGTAGGCATTATGGTGACCGATCGTGCTGCTTCTTCCTGAAGCTCAGAAAGAGTCTGGAATTGGAGATCCTACGGGAGAGCTCGATAGATAACGGTCATGGTACTGGTGAAAATTTCCACCAGTTGTGGCTCCGTTATGTCTTGAGTGCAGCATCCAAGGGCTTGTTCTCTGAATCTCTTTACGTAATTGTCGGGGCATTCACCGGTCATTTGATGCATCTTGCTAAAATCAGAGAGCGTTACCTTCCCGAAGAGGTATTCTTTGAAGAAAGCGTTCACTAATTCACTCCAGGTACGCGTGGTTTTCGGCGTGAGACGGGTGTACCACTGGTAGGCTTCTCCAACGAGAGACTTCGGGAATTCGTTGAGCCTTAAGGTGTGACTGTACTCATACTCTTTTAGAGCTTCTACAAAGCGCGAAACGTGTTCACGTGCGTAACCATTTTCGTCATATGTTGGAAAAGAGGAGGCGGTGTAGTCTTGTGAAAGCTCCTGGGTTGATGGAGTGAGAATCTGGTGGCGGGGAGCCATAACCTTCTCCTGTCGTTTTTGCGATGAGTCTTCTAAGCTATTGACGGTAGTGCAGAGTGATTCATCTCCACCGCTGGGACGGTGGGAGTACTTGGCAATTCTCTGCAAGGGAATTGAGGTAGATCGCAATTTCCATTAGGGCGACAATGATGTTCACCTGTCGGTTGGCGAGGATGTCTTGTCGCCGGGACATTTCTTTCATAGTCAGCACGTTCTTGCTCTCCCCGCCGTTTATTTGGGTATTTGCCGATGGTGGGTGATTGCTGCCGGAGCCCTTCGCTTTTGTAGAGTTTGAGGCTGGGGTATTGATGTGAGGGTCGGGTTTTCTAGTACTAGATCCCATTCCTAGTTCAGACATCTTAAAGAAATTTCCTGGGACCGAGAGATTGATCTCCCACTGTGGTCGCCAAATGTTTTTACCTGAAAATCAAATGCACCGTCTCTGGGTACTTTCGTAGTGCTCGAGATCAAAATCGAACAAGACAAGCCTAAACCAAGTCAATGACCGTTCAAGTCTTGATTCGGTCACAGAGAGGATAGAGGTTGATCTAGGGAGGGAAACAGTGAAAGAAACTTGAGATCAGGTTGAGGATGTGAATTTCTGGGGTATAAGAGTTCAAGATCTCCGTCGTAAGGGTGACTGGAAATCTCCGAGGCTAAAAGTATGTTTAAGTTGCTCAGGTATTTGCTCTGAGGTTCCGAAAAGATGTTCTGCCTTGGAAGATAGAGGGAGCCTTTATTTATAGTGTTGAACTCACCCTGATCTCTCGACAAAGAAGATGGAAGTCGTACGAGAGTGGAGGAGTGGAGGACGTGAGTTGTGCTCTGTAACTGCTAAAGTTGCGTAGAACGTGTCCACTCGGCACCACTTTCTCGTAACTGTCCATCATCTCTATCAGTTTCTTTCTAACTGTCGTAGACTGCCAGACCAATACCCCTAAAGTTATCCCCCCATGTGATTTTGGCATTTTGTGTACTATGCAAATATTGCATGGTTGTGTTGAGTTTGGACAGCATTGTATGGCCATGGCTCTATGGCCAATGTGGCGTTAGAAGCACGTGTGGTGGCTGTATAGCAACGTCCATGGCCATTGGCCAAGGCTAGGATCTCATGACGCCATGGATATGGTGACTACGACCATGGCCACGGGCCAAGGTCAGATCTTGTGGTGCCATGCATCATGGCGCCACTATGTTGGAGTTATGGCCTTGGCCACTTGCTAAGGCCAGTTTTGTATGGCGCCATGGCCTAGGAGGCCACAGCCTTGGCCACTGGCCAAGGCCAGTTTTGTGTGGCGCCATAGCTTATGGCGCCATGTCCTAGGAGGCCACACCTAGGGGACTACGGCCTTGGCCACTGGCCAAGGCCAATTTTCTCGTGGCGCCATGAGTACGGCGCCATGGTTTCGAGGCTGAGGCCTTGGTGCTTGACCAATGCCAATCCTTTCGTGGGCTATTCAGGCTATGCCACTTTGGCTATGGCGTACTTGTGAACTTGCGCTATGGCGTATTTTAGGTCATGGCGTGCTTATCCATGGTATATTAGACCACTCTGTGTTTAGATTGTGGCCTGCCTAAGTGTGTTTAGGTTGTTGTATACTTCTCATAGAGCTCTGGACAGGTCTACAGCCGCGATGTTTCTGAGGTTTTCATTGAGAGTCAGGTGTTGAGTCATATTTTAAGAGGAAATCCGTGAGGATACGTCTCTGTTAACTCTCCACCACATACCAGTGAGCAATTTAGTTCTGATATCGAGGAATTCGAGGCGATGTCGACATGAAGTAAATTGATGAGTTTATGAATTGGTGGGGTTATTAGCACTGCACTATGATATCATTCTCTCCACCGGGAGTTATAAGAGAGAACTCATAGAGAGTATACTCAGCTCGTACAACAGGTTGCATTCTGAGCTATAGAGATGTGCCTGAGTAGGCAATTGCCTTTAGGCAAGGCATAATCAGAGAGTCGTTTTACATTTTTGTCCCTCTTCCATTTTTCACCATCTACAGTTGGGTGTACAAGAAAGACCAGAAAGGAGGTCTTGAAATGGTTTCTACCCATGGTGAAAAATTTGGGTTGTTGAAGGGGATTTGAGGTTGGTTATGATGGGTTAAGGATGGTGGTGTTGGGGAAGGGGAGTGACTGCTGGTGGTGGATGGGGTGGCGGAGATGAACATAGGAAGGGGTAGAAGCGAATCATCATCTGATTCATCCGTTGATTCACAGTTTTCGTCTTCCATTTTATGTGAATATATGTTATTGAGTATGATTTGGGTATCTTTGTGGTAGGTTAACCGGTTGTGCAGTGGTGGTGGTGGTGAAGATAGGGTCAGGAGATGATTGAACAGTACAACTTGGAGTGAAAACGGGTTAACTCTCTCTACTTTTAGAGCATAGTACCTTTGATTAATCTTTGTGTATTGAAATTAAATATCAGATACAGAAGATTAAAACCCTTGCTATTTTAAGGGCAAGTTTTTTTTTAATAGGGGCAAGATGTGCTTACCATATCCCATTCTAATTTATAAGGGGTGACTAATTACAATTAATTTATCCTAATCAGTTACAAATTATAATTAACCATTAACTCTTCACCCACTAATTCTCCCTCTCAATTTTCAGTTACAAAATTATACTCCTGCCACTCCCCCTACTCTTACTCCTCCATTAACTTCCCACAAATTTCCCACTTCTCTTACAAAAAAAATAACCACTTTCATTGACCTTTTTTTTTTCTCAAAACCCCTCTACTACTCTCGAATTCGAGTTTAGTTTTTTCCACATTAGATGCATGGCTAGCGATGGACAAGGAGATGATTCAACAATTATTTACAAGAGGAGGAAAGGAAAGACAAAATCGGATAAACCCCGTGAAGAAGACAACGAACAACCGGTGGAAGAAATGGACGAATCTTTGGCCCAAATGAAGGGGTAAGTTACTCCAATCACCTTTGCAATTGTTTTGGATGTAGTTTGAATTAATTTGATAGGTTAGAAACCGTCAATTGAATTTACAGCATGAACAATCGTCACACTTGCTAAACATTACATGACGATTTTTCACTTTCGGAAAAAAAAAATCAAGAACAATCGTCGAGGTTTTCCAGCAAACCTTGACGATTTGAGACTCTGCATATTAAACTTTGTGTTATTGCATGGAAAGAATTGTCATAGAATAATACATTCCTTGATGACTTTCTGTGTTTTTCTGCAAAATCGTCTCAATATCGTCCCAAACCATGACGAGTTTAAACCTAGAAAATTTTGTTTCTGTCCAGTTTTTTGGAAAAATTGTAATGCTTTATCTTGACGATTTAGGGTAGTGCTGAAAGAAATCGTCATAAAGTTGTCGAATTCTTTGACGATTTACTTGTTGTGATGAAAATCGTCGTAAAGTTTTTTCTTTCCATGACGACTTCCTGTGTCAGTTTTACTTGTTAATTGATTTGTTTTGTGTATGCATTAAGGTTAGAGAAGATCAAATGGGAAAAAGAAAAATGGCACCTAAGGGTTCAAAACCAAGTCTATATACTACCAGACAACGACCCGTGATAATCTGTGAGCCAAACCCTGATGCAATTCCTACTCCTACGGAGTTCGATGGTGATGGTAATGTTCCGAGGGTTGAAGATGATATTCCTCACGACATGCTCCAAATACAATTTGATGAATACGGAGATGGTAGGGTAAAACCTAATGACGGACCCCAAGGTGATGATGATGATGAGGAAAGTGATGATGATGATGAGGAAGGTGATGGTGATGACGAACCCCAAGGTGAAGACCAACCCCAAGGCAAAAAGAAAGGTAAAGCGAAGGAATCACGCATTCCCGATCCAACTATGATGCTCCCAAAAGAATACGCACCTTATGGGGTACCGGCTGATGGTGGAGATGTTCTTTTCGGATACACAACCTCTTGGGCTCATACAGTCTACTCTATCATGGTAGTAACCTCGTCCTTTGCTTCTCATTTAAGATATGTTTAGCTAATCGGTTGATTGTTATTAATAAATTTCTATCTCGTAGGATCATTCGAATGCCACTAGACTATTGAGGCACCAAACGTCGTACCACAATATGTCGAACTGGAAGGTTGAAGATGAATGTGAAAGGTTCATAGAAATTGTTGACAACTCCGGTCTGAGGCCAATCGTGGATAACTCTGTTATCAACTATGACATCGAGACAATATCAGCATTCTGTGAGAGGTATTATGCGGAGACCGACACCATGCATTTTGGGTTTGGCGTGATGGGGATCACTCCTGAAGATTCTCATCATACTTTCAAGGTCAAAATTGATGGGAAATCAACCAATGAAGGCTACGTAAAGCAACTCACTTTTGAGAGACTTGCTGAATTGTGCCAAGAGTTGTTTGGGTGGAGTCGGAATGAGACGAACTCATGGTATATGAAAGACAAATATGGAAAACCGAAGAGAAAGTTCAATCTGGTAAGGTTGAGAGAGGAGTATTCGGGGACCATGAAAAAAGAAGAGGATGATGGACTGGAAGATCATGAAGTAAGGGATGCTGCTGCGGCTTATCTCTTATATGTCCTTGTTATTTGTGTATTCCCTTCGTCTGCCGGTAACAAGGTGAACACCAACTACATCCAGCTATTACATCCCTTGGAAAAAGTGTACGAGTACTCGTGGGAACAACCATAGTGTCACACGTGAACACGGCGCTGAGAAAGGTATCCCGTCATAAAACTGCTCAATTCAATTGCAACACGTCTCTGCTGCAGGTAATATATGGATTGTTGGTGGTTTAAGTTCGTACCTATTCCGTAATATATATAAAGACTGTTTTTTATGTATAGTCGATGTTCTTCACAGGTGTGGATATATGAACACTTTCTGAAACTGATGGCAGGGCATGAGAGGTGGAAGGATCTGCTAAAGGTAGGCCAATGAGAACCAAATCAACCAAGAGGCAAGAGGTACATCTTCACGGGGGATCAGCTGAAGGGTAAGAAGAATTGGTACCTTTTTTTTTCGCCATAGATTGGACACCATGAAGGAACAAGAGGTATTTTTTGACCCCTACAGGGAGGATAGGATTAAGGGGAAGATACTACCAAGAGAACAAATCTGTATGTACAATGATCCTTTGTGGCACCCCCTTGGGCATACAATGTACGATCCGAGCAGAATAATGAGGCAAGTCGGGTATACTCAAGATCGTCCATTTGACATAAAAAAACGGTGATGGGAAATTCAAAGTGGATCGTGGAAAATCAGGTGCTGATATTGGGCGTATTAACGTAATTTACAAACCAAAGCCCTTGAACCAACATTGGAACGAACGAATGGATAATTTGATAAACGAATATATTTTATGGGATCCGGTGGTGCTTGGACATGAGAGCACAAAAGCATACCTGAAATGGTACCTTGCATTCACGCATGCCAAAGTGATACGCGGGGAAGGGGAAGTCATTCTCCCTCGTGGTCGTGGTGGACGTGGGCGTAATACCGTCCCTGATGATTCTTCGTTGTACAAGTTATGCGTAAGTATATATCTTGCAATTGAGTTGTTTAAGATTGATTCATACTTAGATTACTCAAATATCTTACTCATGTATTTTTTTTTTTTATGATAATAGAAGGAGCGGTTGAAAGATGTCCTCAACTGGTTGTGTTTGAGATCGGATAAAGGAAAGGGGTTGACTGAAGCTGAACTGAACCAGCATACTCAACACGCTAGGCACATCCATATGCCTGAGGCGGAGCACATGTTCGAGGAATTACGACGCAACCCGAAAAGGAGTCATGTTGAAACCAGTGACACTCAAGAAACTCAAGAAACTTCTAAATGAGGTCGTGGTCGTGGCCGTAGGCGTGGGCGTGGTGATGGCCGTGGGTGTGGGCGTGGTGAAGGTGAAGCCGATGGGAGCAACACTGATATGGTTTAGTTTTTTTTCGTTTCACACTTTGGTTTTAGTAGGTGAAAGAATATTATGTCGGTTTGGTTTGTTTGATACATTTTTTGTTTCATAGGTTGACAATGGTTTTTTTTTTTTTAATGGTTTGTTGCTGACAATTGATAGGATTTGGTAAATCGTACTTTGTTTGATTGATTTGTGTTAGTTTAGATGTCTACAATGTTTGGTAACTCAAAAAAAAATCCAGAAATTCGTCATGGTTTATGTTGAAACCACGACGACTCAGACAACCTGTTTTCATGTAGCTGTTAATACACCTACACTCGTCATGGTCATGTTGTATACCATGACGATTTTTGTGTAATAAAATTTAGTCGTCATGTAAGTTATGCAACAACCATTACGATTTAACTTGTTTTTTGGACAGAGGGGTGATTTTTCTAAAAGATAAATCGTCAAGGTTCTATGCCATAATGTGACGATTTAGCAAGCAGTATTTTTGGGCATATTGGATCCACTTCTTAAATCGTCATAGTTCTGTAAAAACCTAGACGATTGTTCAACTCTACACGCAGAGTCGTCATAGACCATCATATTACCTTGACGATTCACTGAATCGTCATAGTTTTAGCTACTTTCTTTGACGATTCTGGGTCTGAAGCAATTGGATTGAATAGATTTTAGACGAATTTAACATTCAAATAAGTCTTCCCATAATTGTTTTGAGCTTTGAGAATCATGTTTGAACATTTTTGAAAACACAAATACAAATGGTAGTGGTGGTGGTAGAATTGGAGGCGGCGGTGGTGGCGGAAATGAAGACGGTGGTGGTGATAATGGAGGTGGTGGTGGTTATAATGGCTAACTATCTAATCTTAGGATGATTTGCTAATTAAAAATCTAATATTTTTGATAATCAATAATCTAATTTACTAATCCTAATTACAATCTCTAATCCTAATTATGATGGATATGAGGTTTTTGAAATTACTTCATTATAACTCTATTTTGGCCTTTAGTGTTCGCCCCTAATGAAAAACCCATTGCCTTTAAAATAGCAAGGATTAAGAGATGTGTTAGGAAAGAAAAAGAAAAAGAGAAAGAAAAGCAAACTGGTGACCAAACCCAGTCAAATCGGCAGACTAATGCTTATATTATATTCTTTGATTTTTTTAAGCAAGTTAAAGTTATTACTTTCACGTTGGCACATACTAACTTTGTTTTTCTATTTTTGTATGTAATCATGACTCTCATGGTCGGATGGATTTTGTAATTAATTACGAAGCCTTGGGTAAGTGTTTCCATCCAAGGATGCTCATGGTCGGATGTTTGTAATTAATTACGAAGCCTTGGGTAAGTGTTTCCATCCAAGGATGCATGAGAAAGAAGATACAATATGGAATCATGGATGATTCAAAGGGACATCTATATATATATTTTGAAAACCAGAACTTCATTAAATTAAGCAGAGTTCCCAACAGGTTGTTGGTCGATTACAAGTTGTTGATGGATCTCAACTGGATTTGCATCGAACCAGATTCTGTCTACTCTTTCTGTTCTAGCTAGCTTAGAGAGCTTATCAGCTAATTTATTTTTCTTTTTTGGAACATACGAACATTGCCAAAATGGAAACAATCTAAATAATCTCCTAATGTCTTGAACTAAATTGAATAAAATCCAGGGGATGTTGTAGTTTTCCTTTGCAACAGCATCAACTACCAGCTTTGAGTCCAGTTCGAAATGTACCGCCTCTATGCACCTCTCTTTAGCCCACTTTGCCGCTTCCCATAAACCTCTGCACTCAGCTTCTTCTGCGCTATCTATCTTTGCGATGAAGATACACTTTGCCCCGCATGGTTGTCCTGCAAAATTACGCACAATCAGTCCTATGCCACCAGTTTTCAACATAGGCATAAAGGAACCATCACTATTAAATTTCAGGATTCCCCTTGGAGGGGGATTCCATTTCAGATTTGTTCTGTTTTGCCTTCTTGGTATGGCAAAATTATCAGTGTTTCTTGCCAAAGAAACATTAACTTGTTCTGCTATGGCTTTCCTGCAAAGAAAAATGAATTTGTCAGTAGTTGGGGTAACGTTCTGTTGGACTATCTGACAACGTTCAGTCCAAATGCACTAAGCTGTGATGGCTCTGTTTACTAGGTCTTGTTCACTGATTTGTTTGTTGAACCAGCTTTCAAACCAACTGTATATCCAGTCCTTCAAGTTTTGTGTACCGTCAGACTGCCACCCCCAAAGAGCAAACCAGACTAACTTAGTCGTGCTACAGTGCATAATCACATGAGAGTCCGATTCATTAGCATTTTGGCAACACGGACAGATATTCTCAATGTGGGTTAGATGAACTGAGAGTCTTTCCCTTGTTGGCAGTGCACCCCTAAGACATTTCCAGAGGAATTGACGGACTCTTGGTAATGTCTTCAGCTTCCACAAAGACGTATACACCTTGACCATTCTAGGCTCTACACCGTATCCACCATGCTGTTCTTCAAACATTTTTATGTATGCTGATTTGACCGTGAAATTGCCATTCTTCTCCAACAGCCACACCATTCTGTCTTCGTAGGCTAGATGAATAGGGATATTGAGAATTGTGTTAACAGTAGTTACATCAAACAAGCTTCTTAGCAGGGGTTCATTCCAAACATTCTGGCCAACCACAAACAGTTCACTGACATATTTATAATGACTCGGATTAACTGCACCTTGCTTAGGGGATGGAGCATTCTGCAGCTCTGCTAACCATCTGTGGTTCCAGATTTGGATTTTTGTTATATTGCCCAAACACCACATGCTATGCTGTTTGATGAATGGTAACTCAGAACTTATGCTTTTCCACGACCAAGTCGCATCTCGCCTGTCTTGCAGATTGTTTAAGTTCCCATCTGGATAATATTTTGCCGACAATGACTTTGCGCAAATGGAATTATAGTCTGTGTTAAGTCTCCAAGCAGATTTAGCCAAAAGCGCCCTGTTAAAAGTATGCAGATCACGAAAACCAAGTCCACCATGAATCTTTGGCCTACACAGTTTATGCCAAGCTATAAGATGATAACCTATATTCGGTCTTTTGTTCCTCCAGAATGCCTGCTGCTTAGAATTCATGCTGGAGATAGTGGATTGTGGTAATTTGAAGGACGTCATGTGATGCACTGGTACTGCATTCAAAACGTGTTTTACCATAACTGTACGACCAACCTCTGACATATTAATACTTGGCCATTTCTCTAGCTTTGAATCCATCTTATCTGCCAATATGGAGAATGGGATTTTCTTTTTTCTGCTGATAAAAAATGGCAGACCTAGGTACTTCTCTTCAGATAAACTTAGTTGCCTGACTTGCAGAATGCCATAGAGATCCTGACATCTTGAAGTTTCCATATTTCCACTGAAATAAACAGCAGATTTGGAGAAATTGATCAATTGGCCACTACACTCGCTGAATTCTTCTATGACTTCAAGTAGTGTTCTTGTTTGATCCAGATTTGCTTTGCAAAACAAGATACACTCATCTGCGAAGAGCAGATGATTTATCTTAGGTGCTGACCTCGATATTTTTACACCTGTAAGCTTGTTAATATCCTGGTAATGCACTAGGAATCTTGTAAAGGCTTCCATGGCTAGTATGAATAGATAAGGGGACAAGGGGTCCCCTTGTCTAATGCCTCTAGATGGGAAGAAAGAGTCTGAAGCTATACCATTTATCATCACTTAAATTTTTGTTGTCGATATACACTGCATGATTAGGTGGCAAAACTTTTCCGAGAACCCAAATCTCTTGAGTACTGCAATAAGAAAATCCCATTTCAGGCGGTCAAACGCCTTCGACATGTCCATCTTCAAGGCCAAATTTCCACCATAACCTTCTTTTTTCTTCATGGCATTAACGATGTCCTGGACTAAAGACACGTTCTCAGAGATAAGTCTTCCAGGCACATAAGCAGTCTGCATAGGCGAGATCAAATCTGCCATGTACTTCTTCATACGCAGTGAGATAATTTTTGATATTACCTTATACGATGTGTTGCATAGGGCAATTAGCATGTAGTCCTCTGGCTTGTGTGGTGTTTGCGTTTTAGGAATCAGACTGAGTCTCGTTTGGTTCAACTGCTTCAGTAAGTAGCCAGAAGAGAAGAAAGCTTGGATCATCCTACAAAGGTCGTCTTTAACAGTAGTCTATTGAGACTGGTAGAAGCCCGGGGGGAATCCGTCAGGTCCTGGAGAAGTCCATGGCTCCATTGAGAATAAAGCATGGTGGATCTCTTGCTCATTGGGTATAGCCGTTAGCATCTCATTGTCTTCATCTCCAATGCTGGGTTTGATATGCTGAAGGAAATGGTGGCTATCCTTTGGATTCTGAGAAGTCATAATGCTAGAAAAGTGCTGAAGTAGAAGATGCTCAATCGAGTCTCTGGTTGTACACCAACTCCCATCAGGTGCCCTCAAGCTGTCTATACGATTTCTGCTTTTCCGTCTATTAGCTCGTATATGGAAATATTTTGTGTTCTTGTCAAGCTCATTGTAAAATCTGTCTCTCCCTTTCTGCCTCAATGATCTTGTCTTGATGTCATTTAACCTTTCCAGCTCTTGTTCGACTCTTATCACACGATCAGTGTTCTCACCTCCCACATCATTTCTTTGAAGTAGATTAATCTGGTCTTGTAACTCGCTAATCTTCTTATTGGTATCACCAAATTCTCGTCTGAACCACTTACCTAGTTCTAATCTGGTGTGACTGAGCTTGTTCACAAACACAAAAGCTGCACTCCCAACACGGTTAGTCGACCAAGCATTTTCCACTTCGGCAGAACAAGTATCATTTTGCAAGAAATGTTCAAAATTTTTCCAGTTTTTACCTTTCTGCATCTCTTGGCTGTAAAGACTCAGAAGAATGGGGGGTATGATCACTCCCATTTTGACTAAGATATGTAAAAGTGGAGTCAAGGAATATCACGTTCCATTCGCTATTAGCAAAAGCTCTGTCTAATCTAGATTTATGGACACCGGTACTGTGACTATTACTAGTCCATGTATAGGGATTTCCGTTGAATCCTAAATCTAATAGGTCAGAGTCTCTAATGAGCTGGATAACTTCTGCTGGTGTTGCATTGTCACTAGTCCTTTCATCTGCATCTAAAGTGAAATTTAAGTCTCCTAATAAGACCCATGGGATATGGACATTATGGCTTAGGTCATGTATATATGACCATTGTTCTTGTTGTTCATGCCTATAGGGTGTACCATAAATGCATGAAAGGAACCATTCACCTTTAGCTAAGTCATTCGTAACTAGTGCATGTATCATTTTCTATGAGCTATGAACAATTTCCAGTTTGAAACCATCTTTCCATAACCGAATAATTCCCCCAGCCCTGCCGACAGAAGGCACATAGCAGTTGTTAATTTGGGAAACCTAAGAAGGCAGTGAGCTTAGTAATTTTGTTGTCATTAATTTTTGTTTCCGAGAGGAAAACTACATCAGGGTTTTGCTGACTATTAAGAAGTGACAGATGATCTCTAGTTTTCTTTCCTAGGAATCCTTGACAATTCCAGCTTAAGATTTTCATAGTGCACCAGTTTTGATTTAGGTTGCTAGCTAGTAACTGATGATGAAGCTCACTAATGCTATGACCAAAACAATGATGATCTGGAACTTGAATGAAGTGATTGATCCTATATGCTATTACAGTTATAAATGCAATAAATGAATGTTTTGAAATAAAAGAACTGGGAGTGGAATTAAATGCGGTACTAGGAAAACAATAATGAAGTGGGGGCCGGTATTTGATGAAATGAGGATGCAGTAGGGAAAGATGTATAACAGGTGAAAAAGAATTATTAAATTTTGTTATAAAAACTGAGAGGAGTTTTACCTTAATAGCAGCTTTCCTTTCAGGATTCCCAACTGCTGGTTCCACATTCCCACTTTGGTTGTCAGTCAGCATCTCACTCTGATCAGTCTGAGCTCCCGATTCTCCATTCAGCATCCTCATGTTAGTCGCATGCTCATCCTTCTCAAATATGGGGTTATTGTGGGCTTGGATGTTTGGGTTCATGAGATTTTGGGTAGTTTTAGGATCTGTATCTTCTCTCAAACGTTTTGTTCTCCTGTTATCAGCATTCTCCACAGTTTCTTCCATCTCCAAATCACCAGAAGTATTTCTGTATTCATTAAGCGATTCATTGACTGCTGTCAGGTTCAGGGTTTTGGTTGCTAGAGTTTCCTTCCCTTCTTCTGACTGCGTCCATTCATAGTAATCCTCATCCGTCATCTTGGCCAGCTTCAATTCAAGTTCAATAATTTCACACATGGTTGTATCATGATCTAATACAAAACAGCGCTTGCAGATTCGATAAGGCTGCTTTTCATAGTGATATGTGACCCATACTCTTCCACCAGATGGGGTATCAATCCAGCCTCCTCCTTTTAGAGGATTCTTTAAGTTGATTTCTACATGTACAGACGTTGATGCAATACCTCTTTGGCTTCTTCTGCTAGGAATAATTCTACAACCCAGATCCTTGCTCATTTCATCTAGTATCTTTTTTGTTATAGGAATGTTCCCCAGACCTCTAAACTGCACATTCCAGATTTGTTTTTCAAACTTATGAGCTGCCACGTCTTTACTTGTATCGAACTTCTGTAAAGCTAGTAGATTACCATCCACAATCCAAGGTGTTCTTTTCAGGATATCTGGAACTGACCTTTCTTCTCTGAGTTTGAAAACAAAGAGATTGACTCCCTTAGTTTGAACATCAACTCTTTTGTGCTTCCTCCATATTCTGTTAATCATCTCCTTGACATTTCATCTCCAAAGAATTTGCCTAACAAACTGGCAGACCATTCATCAGCGGCTTCATTAATGATTTCAGCTGACACAACTGATCTTCTAATAGGCCTTAACGCAGTCAGACTAGTTGAAGCCATGCTAGCAGAAATATATGACAGCTGTATTGATTTTGAATTCTAGATTGGAGGGAGAAAAGGCTAAAAAAACTCCTTCTTTTTTGGAAATTATACCGGCTCTAGTTTTGCATCTGAGTTACAATGGTTTTGGATCTTGGAAAGCAAATTCTGATGATTGAAAGGATTGCCATTTGAGTGTGGATATTGAGGATATGACTGAGGACGCTAAAATGAAAGAACTGCAAACGACCTTTGCTTGGGATGGCTAATCAATATGGAGCAACACGACTTGTTGGCCAACTTTTAGCACGACTTGTTGTAAAACAACTCAAAGCATGAATGCTTGTGAGCTACCACGACATGGTAATCAACGACGGGAATCCCTTAGGAAAGTTGCTGGATAAAAACTTAGAACAAAGACATGCTATAAAGAACAAGCGAAGTTAGAAGATACAAACTTAATCAAAACTTAAAACAAGAAGTGGTTGAAAACAAACTTACCTATGATGACATTTAATGATGCAAATGATGTTACTGATTGCTAAACTAATAATCACCTAATATGATGGAGCTACGGAGAAAACAAAAGCATAAATCATATGATCTAATCTACTATAATGATGAAGAACATCTACTGTATAATCAGGAATGAAGAAACATGAGATTCAGAAAAATCACCACTGCGGAAATTTCGGAGAGGAAAGATTTAAGGGACATCTATATACAGTAAAATCTTACCAATTTATTAATATTGTATTTCTATTTATTATTAATCATCTTACGTATAAAATTGTAGTGATATATGTCAACTTCAGAAAGAATCTTTACTTTCCCATCTTCACTTTTCGCTGATCTTAAACAGAATCTGTTCCCTTTTGAAGATTCTACTACTCACTCACTGTATCCATCTTTGAATGGTCCTCTCCCTTTTAAAACTTGTACTCATAAAGATTCCCACCTTTACTCAATGACTTCCCAACAGAATCCATCACATATTTCGGAAGTCCCCATAATAGTAGTCAAGGTTTTAGGAAATGGCGTTGCTTATACTGTTGTTAGAAATAGGCTAAGATCTTTTTGTACTCCTATCCAGCTTGCTTCTATAGAGGGCACTTCTACTGTGGGTGTTCTTAAAGTCACTTTCCATAATACTCAGGATAAGATCACCATCCTCAGAGCAGCTACTTGGACTCTTGGTGAGTATAATGTTCTTGTTGAGGACTGGCTTTATTTCACTTCTAACCTTGCATCTTGTTACACTAAAGCCAATTTCTTTCTGCAACTACATAACCTTCCTTCAACATCTAGGAATGTTGACACCCTTTCTAGAGTTCTCTGTCGTGTTGGGAAAATCCTTTTCATGGATCTTTCACACCATATAGCTCGAATCTTAATTTCTGTCAACCTTCGTTATCCATTGTGGCCGGGTCACTACACTATTATAGGGGTGTTAGGGTTTAGGTTCAATATGCTTATGAAAACATATACCAGTATTGTACTACGTGTGGTATAATTGGCCATACTGCTAGGTACTGTGCTAGGGTAACCAAACCTTTTCTTTGCCAGTTCAAAGTAGTACATCCAGATTTCCCTTGGGAGAAACTCAACAAATTCATGAAAGGCCGGCTGATTGAGCACTTACATGGGTATCAACAACCGTTGCAGTCAAATGCGTATAGGGTTGTACGTCTACAAGATTTACAGCGTGTTCGTCATGCTGCTACCTCACTCCCAAGACAACCTGCTTCTCAGCAACATTCACCATCTTAACCAACTAATCCTTCTGAGTCAAGATCTTCACCACCACTTAATAAGGGGCAGCCTAATCTATTCCACAATGACCTAATGGTG
>JAJJMA010167434.1:0-15116 GCA_023529015.1 Papaver nudicaule | reverse complement strand
ATGAGCTTGTCAAGAATAGTTTCATATGCCTGAATCAGGGACGAAGCATTAAAGGAAATTATAGGACATTCTTTTTCAAGACTAGTCTTGAGAGTGTCAGAGCCAATATCTATTTGTTCTGGACTATCTTCTTTTAATTTAGAAGATTTCTCAATAGTAGGGTGTGAAGCATTGGGATCAATACAACCAATTTCTATAGTTGTAGATTCGCTCTCTTGTGTGAGACGCATGAGCATTTTTCTTACCCATTTGCGTATAATGCACCTACGTGAAGTGTGACCAACAAAATTACAATAGTGGCACCTTTTAGTCCAGTCAGTATTTTTGGGTTTCGAGGACAAGTCTAGTCCATCAGAAGATCCCCTTTTTATGGTGATTTTACTCATGATTCACGAAAAGCGTCAAACACAGACAATTACGTCTCTTAAGAGGTGTTTGTCGGCTCTGATACCAACTGAAAAGGAGGGGATACCGAGATACACCACCAACTTTTAGTTTTCGTGAACCTAGTTGATTATGGTTGTTTGAACGATCTCACAAATCAATATTCAAACAACAACTTGAGTATAGTTCAGAACCGAACCCTACACTAGTGGAGAATGGTTGTATTAAGTATGCCAGAATCAGACTTAATAACCCATATTAAGTCTGTTTCTATCGGTTGTATCCTGGAAGACTTATTTGAAAATAAGTCTGATTCGGTCAGGGGTTTATTGTTTCAAAAAAACTTCTGTCCTAATCAGTTGTTTGATAAGACAACCATAAGCAGCTGTTCATTTAATATAAAATATAAACTATAAGAATATTTTGGATTATTTTAATTGTGCTGAATATTCGCATAGGCTGATTCATCTGAATATTATCAAATTTGATTATCTATCAAAAAAAAAAAAAAATCAAATCTGATTGACCAGTCATCGACAAATCTGATTGACAAAATCTTATTGACAAATCTGATTGACAAAATTTGATTCACCATCCAATTTAACATCATTCACCATTCAATTAAAACCATTTACCATTCCATTACAATTTTAATATAATTGTACTTCATTCAACTAAAATTTGAAACCATTCAAATTAAAAAAAAATGTGGGGTGGGGTGGGGTCAAAATAAACAAGATTATGTTACCCTTCAATCAAACAAGACAACTGGGCAGCCACCAAAGTAGTGTGAAAACACATCAAGAGTTGCACTCTTAAGAATCTGTTGACGAGCTATCATTAGTGCTTGACTGTACTGAAAAAAGTATTGTAAAAGATGAAACAACAACAATGTTAACAGTGAAATGTAAGTACTGACCAGCCGCAGGTGAGAACAAGAAGGGAACAAGTCTCTGCAGTAAAACCAAAGACAATAATAAAAAACAGTATGAAAAAAAGATGTATATTAAGTTAAAATGCAGGACAAAGAGATATTCAAGTGAATGAATACTGAGATGAATGAAATCAGCAAAACCATTTCACCGGAAAAGGTTATGTTAATGTCTTGTTCAGACTCTCAGATGGAACCAAGCAACTTCATTTTTCCTCGTAACTAGAGCATCACAACACAATATTAGCAAGATGTGAGTAACACATAGTTACAAGTACATATCCAGTTCAGATGAAAGTATATCTGTTATTTTAAGAGCCATCACCTGATAGAGTTTAAGAATCCATAGCTTCACATTCAAACTGTATGATTATGATGAAACCTACTCAGCATAAAAAGGAGAACACATTAGTAAATGCCAATGGTAAGCCATATAAAGTAGATTATCAGACCCATATCATATAATACTCATTGAAGTGCAGCATCCTAAAGATTTAGACAAAGCCTATCTCTCCAACATCTTTAGCTTAAAGCGAAAAACATGAAAGAAAATGGTTACCAAGTGTATGAACATGAAAAGGAACAAAGATGCAAGGCTCGCTTTACCTCATAAGATTCCTCATCTCTTTTTCTGCCCAAGTCTTGACCATTTTCCTGGGATTGTGCTTGCAGTACCCATGTCTAAAACGATAATCCCCATGTACATAACGATCTTTATTGAATATACCACGTCTCAACATTTTAAACAATACCATACGAGTTCTTGGATCAATAGCATGTAGATATGAGCGCAAATAAAACCAATCTAAACATTAGATTTGAACACAGAGAAAACATTTAAATCGAGCATACATGGAACAAAAGCCCTAACTTGTCCAACGGTGTCCCTGTCAGCTTTCTCAGTAGTTTTAGTTTTACCAATGGCCATTCCTCGAAAACTTTCACGGATAGAAGTTGTAACTGAATTCGAATTGCTCATATTTGTCCCCCCTTCCTACTCCACCAATTTTCACCAAACTGTAAGCAAAAGACCATATTATTACTCAAAAGTTAGAAACTCGAATCTAGCTAGCCAAACTAAAACAACACTACGATGAATCAGGCAACACAAACCTAACAAAGTGATTACTACTGAGAGCCAAAACAGAAAATTGAATTAATGATTCATGGTTTAGAGCTTGTAAACTTAGACATTTTATGCAGTGATTTCTACATTGCTGATGAGTGCCGAACTCACACAAAAATATATTCCTTACTTCTCTTACACTAAATAATAGTATGGGATAAGCAGGTTCGTTCCTGAGGGAGAGAGCTAAGTTGTGAATCTAATTTCCTAAATGAATGTAATGCAAGGTTGGTGTTTATGCAAAATATGAGATGAGAATGGTCAAGGAATCAATCTTCACTATTGAATATGAATCAAATTAATCATACGAGTGCAATCTTCTTCAAAATACGTTTATTAACAACCCTAGACATGTTATAAGCTCAACAAGTCTATATGGATTCCAAAATAACTTTGCAGAATAAGCTCTCTACAAAATTCTAGTTAATCAAGCCACTTTGAATAAGCTCTCAAAGTGTAACGAAATCAACTGATTTATTCTATGAGTCGGATTGATCCTAACCACATGTTCATAAGCTCGACATGTTAACTTAGGGTTATCATCTACATACTATTGTCCACGGAATCCCTCCGCAACGTTAATGTTATGCTACTTGTGATTCAGTAATTCTCCAGTAATTCTCCATTAGCCCTTATTTGCCCTTGTAATTTAACAAGGCTCTTGTAATTAAACACTTCAGTGAATCTTGATTTTAACACTTCAAAGAGTTCTATCTTGTTGTCCATCGACTCCCAATGTTGCAAAATAACGCTTTGAGTTGTTATTTGCTTCCTTTTTGCGGCATAAAGCCATTATACCTGCAAAATAGAAAAAAAATTTATATAAAGAATTTATGAGGCGTAGGCTAGACAAAAGTGTATGAATAGGGTACTCTTGAGTAGGTGTTTTAAGCACCTAACAATTGCCAAACTAGACATTTGCAATTCCATCATTTTGCTTTGGCTTCATTATATTCCAGCGATATCTCAAGCAACGATGTCACATTTTAATACCATCATGCACCTAAAGAACTCAAATGGGATAATATCAATAACTAATCTACCATAAAGCATGTACTACAAAGACACAGTAATCTTACTTGAATCTGAAAACCATCAATCCTGAACAAGGATGAGTCCAAGGTTTTGAAATTTTTCCCAAATTGATATCAGTTGACATAATGGATAGAAGCATTGTGAATCTCAAAACCATCAACAGAAAGTAGTGAGTTACGATAAAATTCCTAAAACCCCCAAACTGAAGCACAAAAATGAAAACCCATAGTCCGGAACTTCAAGAAAATCCCCAAATTCGAGGGTTGTAATTGCGAAACAAAACAAAACCCAGTGTGGGAATCATAGTATGAATAATAAAAACGCATACTTTGAAAGGTAAAAGGATAGAAATGAATCTAGGGTTTCGGGGGAAAGAATTGTCACCTGAATATCTTCTTCTGCAGACGTTTCTTCAACCATGTTCTTGTTCTGCTGCTCCATCGCTCCTAAAATCGATCAAGATTCACAAAACTCAGAGGAATCAAAGAGTTTCTGCTTACACAAACAAGATCATATCGAAGATAAGGATATGTCTGGGAGTTTTTATCTCAGTGTTTAGATCTGGGATTTTTGTTCGGATAGAAACAATAAAGAGAGAGAATGAGAGAGAAAAAAGTGAGATAAGGATCGATGGAAAAGAAAAAAAATGGAATATCTTTCTTGGACAGACTTTTACAAAGCCCATAGTTTAGGCATGGTTTTTTACTAATGTAACCCTGGATAAACAGCTGACTTGAACCAAATTTTTCTTTCTCCTCGAACTACATCTGACTAAGACGACTTTACAAAAAAAAACCTTCATATGGCAGACTTTCATCTAAGGCCTAGTCAGACTTAACCAAGTCATTCTCCACTAGTGCTAACAAGAACGTGGTTCTCGTAGATCTCAACAGAGATGGATTCACTCAAAGATTATGAATCAACCAACTTGCAATTACTTTTATTATATAGATCAGAGACAATATAATGCGGAAGGGAAAAGTAATGCAAGACACCAGAATTTTGTTAACGAGGAAACTGCAAACCTAGCAGAATAACCCCGGGACCTCGTCCACATGTGAAAACCCTCAGTATTAACGATATACAGACGCTAGCCTACTCTCAGACTTCGGACTGGAATGTATCGAGACTGAATTCACCCTACAATCAATTCAGCTACCAATGTGCTCCTACGTCTCTTGGCTCCCGTAGAAACCTACGTACTTGATTCCCCTAGCTGACGTCCTTTATAGGCCTAGGAGTTGCTCCACTTCCCTTCGTGAAGACTAGCGCTACCCTGCCTCTAACAGGACGCCTAAAAATATCCAAGTAATTAAACGAGAATACGATTGTGATTTCCTTAAGATTTAAAGTCAAGGTTAATGGTAATCTGTTTTGTTGAATAGGGCTTATTGATCTAGCCTAAACAACTTTACCTCTTAACGCTTGACGAACTTAGCATTAAACCTAGTTCGTGAATTGTGTTAAGGAACTTCTAGGGTTTACGGTTCAAGATCAACCTTATGAAGCTTCTATCAAATCTTGGTCGTGATAAGATTGAAAATATTCAATCGACCCAAGATACATGATCAGGATTTTTACTTCCGACCTATGCTTCACGATCCTCAAGTGAAGTCTTTCAATAGTCGTAGTCCAAAAGGACTTCGAGATGACGACCAACCTTTATGGAAGGATACACATATGTGTAGAGGATTGAGATTGTATCTTGCAGAAGGTCATCTATTTATAGTGATCATCAAGGGAGGCTTTGCTTAAAAGTTAAGCAACCTTGAGTAGGGCTCAAGCAAGTTCCGGAACTAGGAAAGTCCATAGCTTGAATACCCGTTCTCAATCTTCTTCTAACTTTGGACTAGGCCAATAGTTAAAGAGGACTCAACCTTGATTGAAGGTTTGCGACTTCTGGTCCAAATCGTGTTTGAACATCGCTTACGACTTCTGGTCCAAATCATGTCTGAACATCGCTTGGATTAAGAAGTTGAATTCCATGGGCCAAGTAATGACAAGTCCGAGAAGTAATCATGTCTAGACCGAAAACTTTAAGATATGAAAGTTGGAAGTTTTCTCTTGGCTTATATGTACGCGTTCATAGAGCTGTCAATTGGAGATCAGGAGAATTCAGGAGAAATTTGTGAACTCGTATACAGACCCGCTCGTTCTCAGGAATGCCTTAAGCAGCACATGTACGCGTTCACCGTTGAGGTCATTTCAAGAGACAATTCAACATACTCTCCCTATACATAATATCACGGATGTGACAAATGCAAAGGCGAAGAATCCTAGAATACCTTCGGATCTTATAAACAACATCATAAACTATTGATATGATAGAAATGGCAAATACGAAACATGGAAAGGAAAACCTTTCTAACCTTTAGCGAGGACGTTTAGATTTATCAAGTAGTAAGCTCCGGTCTTCTCTTCAGCGGTCTTCGTCTCGATTACCTAAAACTATCCTAGTCCGAGGTTGTAGAGTAAACTTATTAAGGATTGTGTTTTTGTCAACTAAACTTGACAACCGACTTGAGATAGAAATATCAGTAGGTTCAACCGAGCAATGCTCTAACAGATATTTAGGTAATTTTTCATCAAGTTCTAGCATCTCATGGATGTTGCTTGGAGAGACAACAAGGATGGCTCAAGGCAAGGTAAAGTTTTCTTGGTTAAATCTTGTTTCACGGCCCTGGCCTAGTTCCATGGCCAAACCCTATTTTCTAGGCCACGACAAATTGTCGTGGCCAGTCCCTTGTTTTTTTGCCATGACCTAGTGCCATGGCCGAAGCCTATTTTCTAGGCCACGGCAAATTATCGTGGCTAATCCCTTGTTTTTTTGCCATGGCCTAGTGTCATAGCCGAAGCCTATTTTCTAGGCCACGGCAAATTGCAGTGGCCAATACCTTATTTTTTTGCCATGGTCTAGTGCCATGGCCGAAGCCTATTTTGTAGGCCACGGCAAATTGTCGTGGCCAATCCCTTGTTTTTTGGCCATGGCCGAAGCCTATTTTCTAGGCCACGACAAATTGTCGTGGCCAATCCCTTGTTTTTTGGCAATGGCCTAGTACCATTGACGAAGCCTATTTTTCAGGCCACGAACAATTGTCATGGCCAATCCCTTGTTTTACGGCCATGGCCTAGTGCCATGGCCAAAGCCTATTTTCTAGGCCACGGAAATTTGTCGTGGCCAAACCCTATTTTGTCGGCCATGGCCTAGTGCCATGGCCAATCCCTAATTTCTAGGACTAAGGCTTGGAGCCATTTGCAAACCCTGATTTCTAGGCTTTGAGCCAATCACAAACCCTTATTTTTAGCTTAGAGTTTGATAACACTTATACTTTCCTAAGCAAATTTGGAAATCTAACAGATCACAAAATACTGTAAAGAATATGAAATACGGTTCAATCCGTAAGAAATTAGGAAAAACTTCCTTCATGAAAGTTGTTCCTCTGTAAGTTTTCTATAACATACTAAAAATTCGTGATATTAGCACAAATGAGCTGACCAGGGGGATTTTTGGACTAAGTGACGTGCAAACTGTCCAGAAATCTGGCCATGGCCTAATGCCATGGCCCATCCTCAAAATCCCACAACTAGTTCCATATTAAGCGAATACCAAAAAAAAAAAAAAAGTTCCATATTAAGCATACTATGCTATGTGATATAGCTTATTACTATTTATTTATCATACTTTTTAGGTCTTGGATTGATAATGCTCATGCATTCTTGGTTATTGTTATGTTATGCTAACATATCCCAGCTTTTCTCCTGATTATAGACTTGCTTCTATAATCAGTGCTATATTTTCAATCTTGGCTCATGGATATGACTTATTATTATTATTTTAGGCATTATATGCCTCTACTACTCAGGGAATTAGTGCTCTATACGCCAAAAGCTAATTTCCTATATTCATGGCATACAAAAAGTCATACTTACTTGATTATTGCCATAAGAGGGTTGTTGAAATCCCCTCAGTCTAAATGGCGATTGCATAGTTCAATCCCTAGACTATTGTAATGACCCGCAAGCAGGTCAACGACTATAGACTAGTCAAGTGACAATTACGCTGCGTATTAACTCAAAGTTTGAGTTCAAACATCAAATATAGTAATTAATAAAATAATAATTTGTGTATGATTATAGTACCATTAGATAGATCTCGAAAAGTTAGGCAAAATCGGCTAATAGAATGCGCCAATCAGATGTCGGATGAGGAAGATACAACAGTCAGAAAATTAGGTTAGAAACTAGACACCCCTTAGTAATTTTGGTGGGGTGGTAATAGTAAAATCTGTTTTAGTTAACATTTGATTAAATCCTTAATTAATCCTGATTAGGTTAAATTAATAAGATAATTATGAATTAATTACGTGTGGTGTATAAGAAGTGTAATTATAATAATTCTTAAAAATTATTTAAAATCAATGAGAAGTTATCTTCTCTTTTGTGTAAGTTGGAGGTGTTGGTGTAGTAGCAACAAGAGATGGAAAGGTGGTGGTGTTAGTTTAAATGAGAAACAGATGGAAAGAAATAAAGATAAATATATGTTGGAGATGAGAATAAATACTTGGGGGAGGTAATTTAAGAAGAGAGAAATAGTGAGCTAGTGAGGGTTTCTTTTGCAAAGAAAGAAGAACCCTTAGAGAAATGAATAGCTTAAGATGGTGTGATGATTTAGAAAGTGAGAAAGGAGGAGTTCGTTTAGATTCTAGTAGAAGAAAGATTAAGAGTAGGTTGTGGTGTGATGGAGAAAAAGCATGATGTTGTTGGTGATGATGAGATGTTGATAATCATGGTATTGTTAGTGTTGGAATATGCTTAGTTAATCAAGGTAACCCCTGCAATAGTTTGAAGTACTTAATTATGATTTGGGTTCTTCTAAGATGTTGGAATGGATGAAAATCAATCAAAATATGATTTTATGTTCAACCCTACCTTGTTTTCAAACGCGAAATAGTTCATCTTAAGTATTTTATTTATTTTCGATTTCAACATGAAACATGTAGGTTTGCTTCTTAGCTTTCATTTGGGACTAGGTTTGCTTGATTTAGTGAAGTAATGTATTTTTGGTGACGATTTTAGTGACTGGTGTGAAATCTGGGAAAAACTGAGAAAACAGTTTTGTGTTAGCACCTTCTCATATATTTCTAGGCCGATAGGGATTTTATTAGATTTTTCTCAAAACATGAAAGTTGGAGTACATTTCTCAGGATTTCCATTCATATATAGCATGATTCAAACGGATCAAAATCGAGGGAACTAGAACCCCCGAAAGTTGGCTGTCTGTGCTGTTTTTCCTTAGAAAAGTTAGAAAAATTGGTAAGTATGGGTGAAGAAGATGACCGAGTCAGACGTCTAACTCAGTCCGAGTCAGCGGGTCAGACCATGAGTTGACCCGTATGGATAATAGGGTGACACATGTCACTAGGGATGGGTTGGCGGGCCGGTCCGGGTTGGCCCGCGAGACTATGGGTTAGGGTCAGTTTCACTATCTTCTGTTTTTTGACCTCTTAGGGTCCGAATTTGCTTTTGGTCTCTTCTGCAAAGTTGTAGAGTTTCGCGAGGCCTTCGAAATGACATATAATTCATCTTATTTTGATATGTAGATTATTTATTATGAAATAAATGGTTATTAATAGTTTAAAGAATAAATAGTAAAATTAGAATGATTAATAGTTTCACTTAATTATCAATTATGAACTTGTAGGATATTGTATTGTACTTATTGTATGGGCCTATTGGCTATTATTTGAATGATTGTGTGATTAACAATTAATTTGTATTAACAACGATTAGTACGAAAGATGAACAAGTGGATGGAGGACTTCAAGGTAGGCAGGGATTGTCGTCAATCCAGGTGGGAACTCTTATAACTCTCTTTTAATTAATAATTCGTTTAATGTTCATTTCCATCAGCGAGCACGATGATTGTTGTGATGGGTATGTTGTGTGATGTACATCATCTGATTCCCCGCGAGGATTGTCGGTGTTTTCACACGGATTCTCGCTAAGTCTTATATAGCGCGGGAGGCCGTTGCAATATTACTTGTTAGAGCATGGCTCGGTCAACCTCACTAAGTGTTGGTATGTCAAGCTTAGTTGTCAACTTTAGTGATCAAAACTCGACCGCTAAACAGCACACAATTAGGTGAAGTCATGTGAGAGAGTTAGCTTTAGGTTGTGGAAGATTTTGGTAGGATTTAGAATCACTAGTTGAAGAGTAGAAGAAAGACTGAAGATCAAACGAAGACATCCGGCTTCATCATTCAACAGGTTAGTGAATCTAAATAACGCGATTCCATTATCTTTTACACTTGTGCTACAAAATACATAAACATAACTCTCAGCTTGAGCTTTACGTTATGACTTGATCACTTGTGATCAGTGTGTCTTATGATAACTCCGCTTTACCACTTGTGGTATTAGTGTGTAGTTATGACGTTCCAATATTGCTTAGAGCTTTCTTTTCTTTTCCGTTTCTAAGTTAATATAAAGGTTTTTCCTAAAACCTTTTCGAGTTGGATATATCAATGTGATGTTATCTCAGTAGTACTACGAGATTTGATCCATCACAGTATTGTGTCTCTTCTTACCTAGTCTGGCTCTGTCGGATTGATTGCATATATTTATATGAGCCAATGTAAGGGAGTTCGTGACTCACACTTATGTTGTGTAGACTTGAAATACTGTTGTTCTGAGATTCGAATACTACGTCATGGTTTGGCTCTGAATACTGAAGTTTTAAATCATTCATTTGATTCTGTATATGAACATCTCGTATGCCATATCTCACTTCTGGATTCCGAAACCATATTTGTGTATCTCAACTTATGAATTTTCAATGTTTGAACCTCAATGTAGGTTTTGGTAAAACTAAACGTTGATTTCGAAACCATAATCTGGTTTTCGCATTCATAAGCTATTGGTCTGAAACTTAAATATTGTGACCAATGAGATATAACAGATTCGAAACTATGTTTGTGTGGCTAACAGTGACTTGAGAATCAAGGCCAATGTGTCTTGACCATGTGGGATCTAAAAGGTCGAAAAGACCCTGGGGTTTCCTAAAGGTTTATGTGAACCGGGAAATATATTCATGTGCGTCGAGGCTAAAAAGGTGTGATGCTGAAACGGTTCTCAACCACATGGACTCTCAAGTTCGACACCAAGCATTTGTAGAGAATTTAATATGTGTTTCTTGTTTCGAAACCTTAAACAAGGTTTTGTTAAACAAAATCTAGATTTTGAAACCAAGCTTTAGGTTTCGCTATATGGAAACTTAATTTGGGAACCTTAAATCAGTTCCGGTCATATAATGAACTTTAGGTTCCGAAACCTTAATTTGGTTTCTGCCAAAACTAACGTACGTTTCGAAATATGGTTGACTCAGAATGCGTAACTTCGAAGTTCGAACTCTACAATTTTGATTTGTGCTTCAACGAATTAATGAGTTTGATATTCTCGGTTTGAAGTTTGAATTCGTTCATCTTCAATGTACAACTAAGTGAGATTGAGTCATCATCTGAAAAAGGGTTAGTCGCTCTAGTTAGTGGACACATGATTACAAATCAATATTGTACGTGATTAAATCTTCGTATGCTTTACTACTTGATCAAATATTCATTTGATTATTCATTTGATGTTTTGATTTGAATTCTTGGATATCATTAACGTGACATCTATATTGGAATTAAGAATTCAGGAGATTTAACGTCTTTGCTAGTTACTCGTGGAATCTCGCACCGTACTTCTAATGGTATATCTATTTGCGTGATTCGGAACGTCTGAACCATTGTGTTCACTTAAGCTTAACACACAAGGCTTTGTCCACGTTTGTTATGATGCGTTTATGCGGAACGTTGAACCACGTTGGACCAGATCCCACTTCCACCTAGGTTCGTCTGGTTAGCCCAGCAATACCAAAGAAGTAATGTCGACATTATAAAGCTGGTGACGACATTTGGAAGTAATAATATGTAAGGAGATTTTCGAAACTAGGGACACGTTTTCGAATTGAGATCTTTCCCAGGGATCATATTTGGTAAGCACTATATTTCGAATTAAAAGAAATATCCAAATATACCTTAAGATATTATTTGGTTATATTGCTCTTGGCTAAACATGTTTCGAAAATATATTTTCTTTATGGAATATATTTTTCTTAAATGTAAGTATTAGTTCTCATTAAAAGCTATGAGACTAAATGGGGAATTTCGGAACTATTATGTAAATGTGCTTTGTGGAATTTCCGAAATTAACTTTGCCTCATTTCAAAACTAAAGCCTTAGTCAATATAAATAGGAGTGGTATCTCTCCTGAAAGCTTTAATCCCCTTGGACAAGCTCTTCTTCGGAATTGTAAGCTTGTGTTGTCGCTTTTCTTTTCAGTTACCTTTGAGCTTTTGCTCTCGGTCTAGAATTGCGTGAAAGTCTTCTCTCGGGATCGAGAAGCCTAGAAGTACCTCTTACGAGAAACTAGTTTATGTTTACTAGTCTTCTTTGTATTGTACTTGTGTTATGTTCTATCACGTCTATCAAACCTAACGATCTTGTTTATTCTAAGGTCATTCTCTTCTGATATAAGGCCACTCAAGATCGTTGTGATTAGAACATACTCTTTATCTATTAACCTGGATTTGTCAGCAAGCCGTTTTCGGTTTGTGTGCCTAAACTATAGATATTGAGTGGAATCAAGATCGATGTTATTGGATTTGTTCTTTGCAGGTACATCGTTCTTCACGGTCATATCATTTCGTACTTGCTACAGCTATCTGCTTGATTCAAATTGGGACGACAAGGTTTCTCTTTCGGGAGTTTAGGTTTTGAAACCTTGATCGATATCTCGAGGTGTTTATTGCCTAAGTAAACTTAATAACCTCGCTCTTGGTGTGAAAAGACTTCGGTGAAATATTTGTTAGTTACCAAGGATTTCATCTAGCGATTTGACCTGTCGTTATTTGGTTGTTGTTCATAAGGTTGTAATCGTCCAATTGGAGGTCGGGTAGCGATAGTCCTCGCGACGGGATGTGAGGCAACTCTTGCGTAAGACACTAACGGGCGTATGTTTACGTAGGGGAGTACATGTGCGTGACCACCTTGCTGTGGTTGGAGGCGTAGGAATACTGAGGGGAAATATTTGTGACTAATAGTCATATGAGAGTAGGTGTGTTGGCGGCTTAATTCTTAAGAGTATTCAAAACTGGACTAGGTCCCGGGGTTTTTCTACGTTTCCTCGTTAACAAAATCTTGTGTGTACTTTACTTTACTTCCGCATTATATTTGAGTCATCTTATATAATTAAAGTATCGTACTTGGTTGATTGACATAGTCTTTCGGATTCTTGTATTGACTCCCTTGTGTGAATCAATCAGATCTGAAAGAGATCTTGTTCTTGAGTTCTTGATTACAGGAACCGGTCAAGGTTTGACTTATGGACTAAAATAAAAGATTGGTGTACTCGGTACCCTCGTCTTTACATTATTATTTATACAATAATTTATTTCTAGGAAGGGAGGTCATTTTCAATATTAAATTGTACGGGAGGCCGTACTATATTATTATATACTATTATATGGGGAAGATGATTGTATGCGTTTCATGCATGTTTGTTTAATCGTCCATCTTTTATCAGTATGTTTTGATGTTTACTTGGAAGTTAGAATTATTTCCACTGAGCACCCCTTTGGGATGATGTGCTCACTCGTTTCCACTTCAGTTTTCAGTTATTAGAAGAATGGCGCCTGCGAAGATCCTCGTTCCGTAGTTTAACGCTTAAGCGAGTTAAGAACCGTTTTTGTAATGTTAAACATCTGTATACTTTGTTATTTGTAAAACACCACATTATTTTATTTATATCACTTGAGAGATTTCTCATTTATGAATATCAGAGTGTTTAGGTTTCTTTTAGGATTACTCTGAAATTATCGATCTCGAATAGATGATCTAGTTTCTCGACGCCTTTTAGTGTAGACGTTAAGCAGGTCGATTAGGCGGGGCGTTAAAACTATTCTTATTGGTTTAAATGGCGATTGCCCGGTTAAATCCTTAGACCATTCTGAGAGAAATGGCCCATCTCCAGAAAAGCCTGAAAGAGATACACAAGCTTATCACTTAATTCTCTGATTATATGCAAAGTCTTAAGTTTACCAAATATACTAAATGGTACGACTTGCACCTAGTCATCTTTGACTTAACAAATATTTAATACTTAACAAATCTTACGAGAATCAAGTAAGTTACAATGGGGGGATATTCTTTAGGGTTTTAGTTTGGCGGTCTACGACACGTGTGATTGCAACGGCACGTGTGATTGCAACGACACAATCACTCAATGGGAAAGAAACTAAGTCGTGCGAACGTTGCTAGGAAATGGGAAGTGAACGTGGGTTGTTAGTCTTTCCTAATTATCAGGCATAAGACTCTTAACACGTTTTCCACTCACTCCACTCTCCCACTTTTCCACTTCTTCCGCTTCTTACGAGATTAGTTGGAATTCTATTGCTATAAATAGGTCACTCGACCAGTTTGGAAATCAGTTCAGTGCAGTTCAATCAATTCAATCATCTCATCCTAATAAATCAGAAGAAAAAAAAGATATTGTTTGTGTTTTACTTCATTAATAAATGCCACGGAGAAGAAGAAATCCAAAAAGAAGATTCAAGACAACAAGAAAGTGAAGAAAAAGAAGAAAATTGTTGAAGTTTACAAAGTCAAGGAAATCGTATCTCAATTGTTGTTGAAGCCAAGGTAGTTTTTATCTCTAAATTGAAGTCTCGGTCACATTGGCTAGCACACACTACACACTCTCATTATTGTTTGGCTCATGTGAACTTGTTTGGCTCTCTTGTGCTTTTGAATTCCTGCATTAACCTTGAAGAAACTTTCATGTTGTCATATCTAAGATCGTGCTTAATTTGGCTAAAGGTAGGAATGAAGGTTTTGTGGGAATATCTCTTGTAAGCCCTCACGAGACTTCACTCGTCCACTGGAGACACTCATGAGTGGTTCAAAAGGCGTGTTGTGCATGCTAAGTGAAAAAGGAGGGGTACCGAAATACTACCAACTTTTCGTTTTGGCTCGTGAGTCTTATGGTTTAAGTTTGGACGATCTCAAAAATCAATATCCAAACTCTAATAACTGGAGTTGTGATCTTGGGGATCAACTCGACAAAGTTGGGACTTTGGAGTTAAACTCTACAGTTATTAGATAACGTACTACTTGGTGCTTTAATTATATTGTCAGAGATATAATGCGGAAAGTAAAAGCACACAAGACACCAGAGATTTTTTTAACGAGGAAACTGCCTTGCCGAAAAACCTCGGGACCTCGTCCAGATTGAACACCGCCCAGTACAAACTGACTACAAACACTAGCCTACTATAAGACTTCGGTCTGGGATGTAGCAGAGACCAACTCAAGCCCTCCCTAGCGAATTGGCTATTGTCGCACTCCTTACGTCTCTAGATCCCCCACAGATCGTCACGCACTTGATTCCCCCAGCTGACGTCCTTTACAGGCCTAGGATTTGCTTTGACCGATGTCAAAGGCTTGTGTCAGCAATACTGGCTTTGCAACCTAATTGTTGACGTATGGTCTAACTGTCCTCTATCAGTTTACCACAGACAAGTTGACTTCCTTCGGATTGTTA
>JAJJMA010167433.1:0-12762 GCA_023529015.1 Papaver nudicaule | reverse complement strand
CGAAATCTAAACTCTAGTAGGCTAAATCAAGAATTGAGTTTTGACACCTAAAACTGACAACTAGCTTGACATACCAACGCTAGTGGGTTTGACCAGACAATGTCCTAACACTAATAGAAGGTGACCCAAGAGTTAGATGAGGAGCGCAAACGTCATCTTACCGATGCAAAAAGAAGTGCCCAAGAATTAACCACATAGCGTAATTGTCGCTCCGAAGAAGCAGAAAAAGGTGCCTAAGATCTGGCCGCTGAACGTGATATTCGCTAAAGAGCCGAGGAGAGTTTGAGGAAGGTCGCCAATGCCTACGTTCTTGTGCAACCTCAAATCAGATTTGGTGATGATGTGGAAGAATTTATTTTAAAGTCGAAGCTGACTGCTTCTCTTGCTACGAGCAAGGCTTGCGTCGACATGGCCGATCTCTTTTCCGAGCTATCCAAATTGAACCTGCCGGTTATGGATCTGTAAGTGCGGATGATTCTGATGCACATCTTCCTGGTGATGAAGATTGCTCCCTCGTGAGGTTTTTGTAAAACTTTTTGAGGATGAATTAGGTCGAAGGGCTGAGAAAAATAGTATTCCCGAGGATGAAGATTCTGATGATGACGGTGATGGTTCTGAAGATGACTTCGAAGACGATGCTCAAGATGACTCGAGGGAGGATTTCGAGGGTGGCTTGAATGTTAGAGAGGAATCTAAAGGTGATATCGAAGGTGCTCAGGCGGGAAGTTTTAAAGATACGGGTAAGGGGAGTACTGGAGGTGGTAAGAAATGAGCTATCAAAACCGGTGTTGAAGTTGACTATAAGGGAAAAGGTTCTTTATTTGAGGAGTCCCTGCTGGAGTATAGTGAGGAAGATAGTTCCGAGCAAGAAAAGAAGATTGTGCCTTCATGTGGTAAACCCTCTGAGCAACATGAGCAAATTATGAGGAGTACTGAAAAGCTAGAGATATTACAACCAGGTTAACGGAGGAATTTGGTGAAGCCCCTTATCGAGATGTTTCTCCTGACGCTCCTTCCGATGTTGCTTAGAAGATTTCTAACTTTTATCCCCTCGTACTCTAATGTTGTCTTTTTTGTACCTGGAACCCTTTTGCAAGAAGTATTTTTTGTGTTCTGTCGTTGTATTTCTGGAACTCGTGATTAATCGCAAGATTAAATGTGTTTTTTGATGAAGCTTCATTGGTCATGGTTGTCATGCTTTTCTTTGATGCATAGTCTTTGTAGTATAACGTGATCGGACACGTACTTTTCTTTGATGTATTGCTTGCCTGGTAACTCGTGATCAGGCACGAAGTTTACCATGCAAATTCTAGGCTCCTAAGGTTACTTAGAGTGCAACTCTGGGGCTTACTTCGATGTGGGAGGCAGTAAACCAAGCTAGTAGGGGCTGTGAATCACCCTTCCCAAAGGCTTTGAGCTACTTGCCTGATCTCAAGCAAGATATGGCTACCAAGACCATAGGGACCTAACCTGCCTCAGTAATATAGGCAGGGATCGAATATATCGAGTATCTTCCGAGAATACATGGAAGTGTCTTGAAAACCCATTATTCCTAAGTAAAGTAGGAATCTTACGGTAGGGAGTTATTTTGGGCCTCGACAAGAAAGTAGCACAATGGAGGAGTGCCGGTCAAAACTGGAGCTTAGATATGGTATTTGAAAAAGCGGGGATACCGAGATACACCACCAACTTTTAGTTTTCGTGAACCTAGTTGATTATGGTTGTTTGAACGATCTCACAAATCAATATTCAAACAACAACCTGAGTATAGTTCAGAGAACCGAACCCTAACAAGAACGTAGTTCTCGTAGATCTCAATAGAGACGGATTCACTCAATGGTTATGAATCAACAAACTTGCAATTACTTTTATTAGATAGATCAGAGACAATATAATGCGGAAGGGAAAAGAAATGCAAGACACCAGAATTTTGTTAACGAGGAAAACTGCAAACCTAGCAGAAAAACCCCGGGACCTCGTCCAGATGTGAACACCCTTAGTATGAACGGTATACAGATGCTAGCCTACTCTCAGACTTCGGACTGGACTGTATCGAGAGTGAATTCACCCTACAAGCAATTCAGCTACCAATGTGCTCATACGTCTCTTGGCTCCCGCAATAGCCTACGTACTTGATTCCCCTAGCTGACGTCCTTTACAGGCCTATGAGTTGCTCCACTTCCCTTCGTGAAGACTAGCGCTACCCTGCCTCTAACAGGACGCCTAAAAGTATCCAAGTGATTAAACGAGAATACGATTGTGATTTCCTTTAGACTTAAAGTCAAGGTTAATAGAGATCGATATGTTGAATAGGGCTTATTGATCTAGCCTAAACAACTTTACCTCCTAACGCGTGACGAACTGAGTATGAAACCTAGTTCGTGAATTGCGTTTGGGAACTTCTAGGGTTTACGATACAAGATCTACCTTACGAAGTTTCTATCAAATCTTGGTCGTGATAAGATTGAAAGAATTTAATCGACACAAGATACATGATAGAATTTTACTTCCGACCTGTGTTTCACGATCCTCAAGTGAAGTCTTTTCAATAGTCGTAGTCCTAAAAGGACTTCGAGATGATGACCAACCTTTATGCAAGGATACACATATGTGTAGAGGATTGAGATTGTATCTTGCAGAAGGTCGTCTATTTATAGTAATCACCAAGGGAGGCTTTGCTTAAAGTTTAAGCAACCTTGAGTAGGGCTCAAGCAAGTTCCGGAACTAGGAAAGTCCATAGCTTGAATACCCATTCTCAATCTTCTAAGAACTTTGGACTAAGCCAAAAGTTAAAGAAGGCTCAATCTTGTTCAAAGGTTCGCGACTTCTGGTCCAATGCTTGTTTGGACATCGCTTTGCGACTTCTGGTCCAAATACTTAGTTTGAACATCGCTTGGATTAAGTTGTTGAATTCCATGGGCCAAGACACGATAAGTCCGAGAACAAATTATGTCTAGACCGAAAAATTCAAGATATGAAAGTTGGAAGTTTTCGCATGGCTTATGTGAACGCGTACACAGAGCAGTCCTTTGAGTGTAGGAGAATTCAGAAGAATTCTTGAACTTGTATGGACGCGTTCGCGAACGCGTTCATACAGACTAAGCTCGTTCTCTGAAATCTCATAGGTGATAATATGTTACATGTATGCGTTCATGTACGCGTTCACCGTTGGGGTTGTTTTTCAAGAGACAACTCAACATACTCTACCTATACAAACTATCACAAGAGTGACAAATGCAAAGGCGAAAATCCTAGAATACCTTCGGATCATATAAACAACATCATAGACTATTGGTATGATAAAAATGGTAAAAACGATACGAAAAGGGAATACCTTTCAAACCTTCAACGAGGACGTTATGATTTATCAAGTAGTAAGCTTCGGTCTTCGTCTTCATCAGTCTTCGTCTCGATTACCTAGAACTATCCTAGTCCGAGTTGTAGAGTAAACTTATCAAGGATTGTGTTTTTGTCTCATATACTTGACAACTGACTTGAGATAGCAATATCAGTGGCTTCAACCGAGCAATGCTCTAACAATCTCCCCCTTTGTCAAGTTTAGTGACAAAAACCAATCTTACATATGGATTCAAAAGGTAAAATCTTTTAGCCCTAACCATAATGTACTTGATCTTCTTATAATCTTCAGCGTCTTCAGATAAGAGTGTTCCTGCAAGCGAAGATTCAAGGTAGAGATAACAAACTCAAAGTCACCACACATCTTGGTTTCTAGAAGGACATAGTCCAACAAGAGTTTGTTATGCAATTGAGTAGTATGTAAAACTTGGTAAGCATATTGCATCGATGCTTCAAGATACTACACAATTTGATATGTTCTCCCCCTTACTCAATACACTAATTTTTGTTATGCCATGACAAGCACATCGATTTTACTCCCGCTATGACAATGCCGTAGACAATTGTCGTATTAGATAGAAAGATTTTACTCCCCCTTACTACAAGATTTCTCCCCCTTTTTGTCATAAAATGGACAAATAAAAATAAATATAGGAATCCTCATAAAGTCGCAATAATCAATGTAGAAAAAGGTAAAATACCTGAAACGAGAGAAAAAAAAGATGCAATTCTCTCGTAGATTCCACAGCCGCACTCCCCAAAAAGATATTACCATGAAGCGTAAGTTCAAAAGAACTCTACCCCGTTATGTGTCATTCCATAAGGAACAACGCGACTACCTTCCCAAGCAAGGTTTTAGGATAATATCTTGGGTACAATTTTCACAAGTGAAATTGTAGATATGTTTTTCTTTCCTAGCCAGTTACGGTCAAATAGGAATTCAAGGTTTAATCTTCCTACTTTCTCAAAGAGTTTCGGTCAACCATCGCCTTTAGAGAAAACATTAGGTTACCCCTTCCTAGTGGTTGTAAGACTAAGAATTAAAGGTACAATATTTAATCCAGCGGAGTTCAACATTGTAGTCTACGAGGTACCTTATTATCAAAAATCGTCTCCTCTTAGCCATAAGAGTCAGAAGCATGGATTTTGATAATCTATCACGAACTGCTTTACCCGAACGGGTAGTATGGCTAAAAAAGCAAATTCACGGTTTTGCAATACATTCAAAAAGATAATCAATTAAGATCAAGCATTGCAATCATCAATTAAGATTTTAATTTAATAACCTCGATTAATTGATGAAAAAGAAAACATGGAAGTAGTACAAGCAAATTATGCTTAACTCAAAAGATGAGTACTTCTTGCATAGTGATTACCCAAACCCTAAGAAAAAAACGAAAGCTTTTTAATAAGGAGTTAACTATGCTAATCAAAAAACTGACCTAGATATCAGAGTCAGTATCTTCTTCAGGATCTTCTTCAGGTTCACTTGAGTTGTTGAAGTCATCAGCCTTTTTGAACACGTAGTGAACATAGTTAGTTTCATTATCTTCATCAGAAACATTGTTAAACATGTTGTTCAAGTCATCCTTAATGACTGACATATCAGCTTTCAATTCATTAATTTCGGTCTCCAGTAATTCCATATTGTTAACAATGTCAACAAGTTGGATTTTGAAAGCTTCAAATTCCTTCAGAAAGTCGTGAACGACCCCAGCAGAAATCATGGTGTCATCTTCTACATTCTGATGATCACAGGCAAAGTAACAGTTTGATGTTGCATAGATTTCTTGAGTACCAAGAGTTCCTTCAATAGCATCATCAAGAATTGTTCTCTTCTTCTTCCTTCAAACACCAACACCTTCACAATCCATAACTTTGCAAGCCTCTTTGATATTAATTCGTGTGACACTACGAGTAATATGTTTCATGGCTTTATGGAGAACTTGAACGTGAATCCGAGTTTGTGTGTGTGTGGTATATATATAATTCCTTAAGGAGATATTAAAGGAACTTTGAAGAGTACGAGACTCTTAAGGAAGGCGGTTCTGAAACGTGTATCTCAAGTATTCTGGTAAGTTTTGGAAGATGAACTTCCTTTACGTTTCCGAACTTGGGCCATTTCAAGAGCTTTACAAAAAGTGTCACAAAAGAGTCCAATGAATTGGATGTGCGTGCCTATATTGAGAGAATTAATGTATACCCAAAATATCTTAACAAATTTTCTTATTTAATCCCTGAAATTTGCCAAGAAGGGTTTTTAAGTTTATATATCAACTTTATGAAGATTTCATAAGACTCTTAGCTTATTCTCAAAATTTCCCTATGGATCCTGGTCTCGACTCTTGCCTTAGGAGCCAGAGGTAGAGAGGTTGTTTAGAGATAGCGGACGAGTTGTTGATACTCACATCAAGTCATTACATTTTGGACTTTTCTGGATGTGATAGCACCTTTTCATGATTCAGGTGCTCATAAGATGTTCAGGACAACCTCTTTTTAGGGAATTTTTACAGTCCTTTGAGATGTTTCATCTCATAAGTAGACATCACATATTTGGAGCAAACTCAACATGTGACGAAATCTTATGTATGGCATATTTGAGGGATTTTCTACAAGAATTATTGTGTGTGGTACTAAGGTCCCACTTTTATTAATCAATAAGGCACAATAGCACAAACTGTGAGACTTTTCAATTCTTGAAGATATCCTTTAAAATAAGATACTGAGAGTGAACTCATATTTGTTTCAGCAACACAAATAAGAACAATTTTTTGTTTAATCATTTCAAATAAGTAGGCTTGAAGCATACCTGGGCCTGTTTTAATGAAGGCAGATTACTATCCTGAATGTAGTCCCATGTATCTTTATTGTACCCAAAAGAATTGCCTTTATTCTCACCGACCAGTGGGTACTCCTTAGTGGTGAGAAGGCATGAACACAATTATATTGTGTTCGGGTGAACCGGTGGTTCACCAAGAATAGAGCCTGACTCTTTTATTTCCCCTTTTTCTTTCATTATGATATCAACTTTTGTATTAACAACAGTTGTTATGAGCTTATTGATTTCATATACCATTATGGGAAACTGTAGGACAATCTTTTTCAGTCTTAAGATTGTCAGAGACATTCTCTATTTGTTCTGGACCATCTTCTTTGTGAGATTTTTTGGAAGATACTTCAATGGTAGAGCATGGAGCACGGACATTGGGATTGATGCAACCAATAACAGTTGTAGATATGCTCTTTTGTGTAAGAAGCATAAGCATCTTCTTTTCCCACTTGAGTATTTTGCATCTACGTGAAGTGTGACCAATATCATTACAGTGATAGCATCGTTTGGTCCAGTCAGCCTTTTTGGATTTCAGGGACGAGGTTTGTTCGTCTGAAAATCCCTTTTTCACGATGTTTTTGTTCATGATTCACGAAAGCGTCAAACGCAGACAGTTACGTCCTTTCTAAGGTGTTTGCCGGCTCTGATACCAACTGAAAAAAGCGGGGATACCGAGATACACCACCAACTTTTAATTTTCGTGAACCTAGTTGATTATGGTTGTTTGAACGATCTCACAAATCAATATTCAAACAACCTGAGTATAGTTCAGAGAACCGAACCCTAACAAGAACGTAGTTCTCGTAGATCTCAATAGAGACGAATTCACTCAAAGGTTATGAATCAACAAACTTGCAATTACTTCTATTATATAGATCAGAGACAATATAATGCGGAAGGGAAAAGTAATGCAAGACACCAGAATTTTGTTAACGAGGAAAACTGCAACCTAGCAGAAAAACCACGGGACCTCGTCCAGATGTGAACACCCTTAGTATGAACGGTATACAGATGCTAGCCTACTCTCAGACTTCGGACTGGACTGTATCGAGAGTGAATTCACCCTACAAGCAATCAGCTACCAATGTGCTCCTACGTCTTTTGGCTCCCGCAGTAGCCTACGTACTTGATTCTGAAAAAGGAGGGGTACCGAAATACTACCAACTTTTCGTTTTGGCTCGTGAGTCTTATGGTTTAGGTTTGGACGATCTCAAAAATCAATATCCAAACCTAGATAACCGGAGTTGTGATCTTGGGGATCAACTCAACAAAGTTGGGACTTCGGAGATAAACTCAGCGGTTATTGGATAACGTACTACTTGGTGCTTTAATTATAAATCAGAGTTATAATGCGGAAAGTAAAAGCACACAAGACACCAGAGATTTTTTTAACGAGGAAACTGCCTTGCAGAAAAACCTCGGGACCTCGTCCAGTTTGAACACCGCCCAGTACAAACTGATTACAAACACTAGCCTACTATAAGACTTCGGTCTGGGATGTAGCAGAGACCAACTCAAGCCCTCCAAGCGAATTGGCTACTGTCGCCTTCCTTACGTCTCTAGATCCCCCACAGATCGTCACGCACTTGATTCCCCCAGCTGACGTCCTTTACAGGCCTAGGAGTTGCTTTGACCGCTGTCAAAGGCTTGTGTCAGCAATACTGGTTTTGCAACCTTACTGTTGACGTATGGTGTAACTGTCCTCTATCAGTTTACCACACACAAGATGACTTCCTTCGGATTGTTAAATCCAGGTCATACGGAATCTACTTCACAAATCGGGGCTGACACGCAAACCAAGTAAGCAATGCCCGATTCGTATCTACCTCAGTTATACACGAAGAATCAATTAAGAAACTTGTACAACTGGAGCTAACTAGGTCTTACAACACCGAGTGCAGCCGTGCGTTGCTACCTTTCCAACCTTGTTGAGTAACGTATCAGTTATTGAATAGCCGTATAGCAGAAGAGACGGACTATGGAATAGACAAGAACGTGATCAGGTTACCAAGGTTACAGGTTAATCCAATTTCAACCAAAGATGGTTTCAATCTCCTACCTGTGCTTCCCAACTCTCAAGAGAAGTCTTCATAGTCGTAGGGAGTTCCCAGAGGAGCTGCAACCTATTGAGGATGACTATACCACAACAAGCATTCACCTAAGTGAAAAGAGTTTATGCTACCTTCCTTAAGGACCTTCACGTATGCTTGATGCTTGCGGTATTTGTCCGTAGACACCTCTATTTATATCACTCAATAAGATAGGTTGCTTTGGAATAAAGCAATCAATTACTTGTCCCACAAGTTAGGGAAACCCTAAACTTGATAACCAAGTAATAGAGATTAATCTCAATTGGAATTCTTTTTAGAATTATTTGCCAAGTGTTTTGTTAGCTCAAAAACACTTCAAGATGGAAATCCAACAGACCAGAGATAATCTTATCTTATTGACTCATTGAGGATCGTTAGATGGAACACAAAAGAGTTTCTGTTTTACACAAGTCCATCTAAGATATAAAGGAGTTTGGAATTTGACTCAGAGTGAAATTCAAAGAGAATATTCTTTAAATCCGACACCAGCAAGATGACTACCATCAGGTTCACGTACTGGTACGTGAGCAAAATAGCCATCTCGAACTCAAGGAATTTCCGAGTGTCTGGTACGCAAACCGGTTCGTGAACCATGCGCCTGTCAGATTTCGTCAAATCTGGATTATGCTGAAAGTACTGGGCTGAACCAGAACTTAGACGTGTGAACGTCCTCAGCTGTGATCCATGGACTCTTTGCTCAAGAGTACTCCTTTAGATTCATCCATATCCAACTAACAGTTTGCAAGCAAACCATTGCAATGGACACATGGCACCGAATCTGTGTCATTCATTCTTGTACTCACAGTATTTATGGGATCAAACACTGGTCATGACACAAGGCCATGTTACACAAGAATACGATCTCAATCGCTATTATCACTACTAAAGTAGTCGACTATATTTCGAAAGAATAGATGAAGTAGAATAGAAGAATATCCATAAAGTCATAACTCCTACTAACCTTTTGTTGATGAAGAATAATTGATGTCTTCTTTGTCTTCACAGTCTTCGTCTTCAAGGTCTCTACTACTTTGTCTATATCCCAATTCCGAAATCTAAACTCTAGTAGGCTAAATTAAGAATTGAGTTTTGACACCTAAAACTGACAACTAGCTTGACATACCAACGCAAGTGGGTTTGACCGGACAATGCCCTAACAATCTCCCCCTTTGTCAATTTTAGTGACGAAATCAATTTACATATGGATTCAAATAATATATAATGAAGTACTAACCAGATGTAGCTCTTGATTTCTTGAATTCTTCAACTTCTCCTTTGAGTCTTGATGTGTTCATTAAACTCTTGTTGATGAATCTAGTCAGCAGTCACAACATATCCAGCTCAAACAACCAGAAAGGTATGCTTAGGCTTACGTGGGTTAGTATGCTCATCCCACATGTTGTTTGTGTGTAAGAGTAAGAATCTGAGCAAACTTTGAAGTTGGTGTATCAGAACTTCTAAAGTGATTCTACTCATTCTTGATACGAAGTTGATCTCAGCTTTAATTACTCCCCCTTACTTGATAGTTTGTGAAAAGCACAACAAGTAAGCACATGATGTTCTCCCCCTATGGTAATGCAACCACAAGAACAAGAACCATATGTATTCTCCCCCTATTTGTCACAAAAATATGACAAAGTAGTTTGAGACTAGGGTTTCATACACCTATAATAACAGGTGAAGCCAAGTACTCGCATATCAAGTTTAAAGATGGTATACTTAGGTAATCTGCACAACAAGATTCCTGAGTTCTCACCTTATGGAGAAATAAAGATACACTTTCTCCCAATATTCCACAACCACGCTCCCCAAAAAGATTTGTTATTAAGCGCAAGTTCAAAAAGAACTCTCCCCCGTGTGGTGTCATTCAATAAAGAACAACTGACAAAGACGAACATGGACAAGAACAATTGAATGTTATCCAGTTTTGCTTTGTTGATAATCTCTTTTCCTTAGCCAATTTTGGAAAAAGAGTTATATGATTCTGAGTTTGAGAAAACCCTAAAAACCATATAATCAAAAGTTTCTTAATCGTGAGAAAAAGCATAACTTTTGTAAATAGACACAGCTTTACGTCACTACCGAAGCAATGGAAAAAGCCATGTTTTGCAATAAGATTGAGGTAGACAAATCAAGTATTGCAAACATCATTAATAACATCTAAAAAGAACTTTTATTAATGAAATAAAGTAGTACATGCTTGAAAAAACTCTAAAGAGCATGAAAGGCAAACTACTAAACAGATTTAGTTTATATTCCTTAGGCAAAGTAAGAACAAGTTCTCACAAGGAACCAACTAATCTGATCTACTAAGAAAGAATAAATCTAAACAAAAAGTTGTTGTTAACAACTTTATTTAGGATTGCTACTTGGAAAACTAGCCACTTTTGGCATTACAGACTTCACAATACTTGTTGTCAGCAAGTTTCTCGATCTGTCTTTTCAAGAGAGCAAGCTCATCCTGTACAACTTCCAACTGGGACTTAAGCAATGCATTCTTTCTTGTAGTAACCATGGTATTCTTTTTCATGGTTTCATAATCTATGAAGAAGTGATAGACGATGGCTGATGAAATCTGAACCCTCTGATCCAATTATTCATATTCATAAGCATCAAAGGCATAAACCCCAAGCTGACGAGTATGAAAAGCCATAGTCTCTTCTTCTTCCAGAATCTCTTCTTCCCTTTCTATCTCTTCAGCGCCTTGAGCACAGCTAAACTTCTCCATTTTTAGAGGTAGAATAGCAGAGAAAATACTTGAATAATTATTCCTCAAGTATTGTGGTATTTATATAGGAATACCAAGAAAGGATTGACTCAAATATCTCACACAATTTTGCACACCCAGAGTCCCTTGGGTTTGTGTTTGTGTTTTAGATAACAATGAAGTAATCTAATTGAGATTTGAGTGATTCTTTTTCGCAGAGAAACACTGTGTCTGCGCAGTTTGAGTTTTTATACAGAGAAACACTTCTGACGGTTCGGGAACCGGGTGGAACAGGTTTTTGAACAAGTCAGCCTGGACAAGTGTCTCCATCCGTATCTCACAACATGGTTTTTGACATAACCGTGTTTGTGCACTTCGGTGCCTATTCTGAGTGGTACTGATCATTAGTCAGGGTTTCTTCTCCCTTGTTTTCATATTTCCTTATCTCTCAGTACTAAGACAAGGAAATAGTTTGCAACACTCAGGTTTGAGTGTTGGGGTGAGTATTGTCATACTCACCTGGTCTGGACCTTCGTCTAGACCTCCTCTATCTTCTTATTTTTCCAAAGTTATCATAGAAGCAATTGTCATTAGGATACGGCTCAGTATCTGACAAACTCCTGGATGATTTCCTAGCTTCCTGAACTTTTTTTTCAAGGTCTTCATTGAGCTTAGTGTATCCTGATAACATCTTGTCCAGATTTTTCAGGCTTATCATCTCTTTGGAGGATCGAGGTTGATTGCTCTTAGAGTTCCCTCTCTTCGGAGTCTGCTTTTCAGCAGTCACAGATGTCATGTTCTCCGGTCTCTGAGGTTTTCTTCTAGAGTATGAAATAGCTTTACTATGATTTCCGCTCATAGGTGAGGACCCTCTCTTTATCTCATCCCTTGTCCCTGGGTAAGATTTTGAGAGTTCAAACACACTTTTCAACACATGGTTTAGAGTGTGCTGGAGTTGAGAAACTCGTTGTATCCTCTTTTGGCTATTGCATTCAGACTGAATGTGTCCTTTCTTTTTACAGAAACTACATGATTTCTCATGTTTTCCTTCAGTAGAACTCCTTTTGTGGGTATTGTTATCATCAGAATGATGAGGGGAATTGATCACCTTGTCAGAGGTGCTCGAAGATATCACCTTCGTTCCAACAGTTTTACCACGGTGAGTTCTTGTATCAGATTGACTGTTTTCGGGTTTTTCAGATATTGATTTGAGCCGATCAATTTCTCCCGTTAACTCTTCAATCTTTTTATGAGCAATCATAAGTTCAGATTTTTTAGATTCTGTACTGGTGGGGTTTTGGGGACTACCACTTTCCAGGGTCGAGTCGGCTGCATGACTTTTCCCTTTTAGTAGTGCAATCTCAGTGGTTAAGAACATAACCACGGATTCTTGTTCATTGACTTTATCAAAGAGGGAGTTAACCCTGGCTTTTAGTCGTGAGATCTCAGAAGACTGAAATTTCATGAACTTGATGAGATCACTACTTTCCTTAGCTGCATCCCTTTCAATTTCTGAGTCAGAGCCATCTGTCACATTGAAAGAGTAAGGATTATCACTCATACTGACAACCTAATTTGGTTGTTCTTCACAGGCTGGATTTGAACCAGTTGTATATGAGTGTAATGGAGTGGTGTCTTCTGATGTAGAATTAGTACTAACATCCATAACTCACAAGCCTAGATAAACACAGACAGTTACGTCTTTAATGTGTTCACCCGCTCTGATACCAACTGAAAAAGGAGGGGTACCGAAATACTACCAACTTTTCGTTTTGGCT
>JAJJMA010167430.1:452-12925 GCA_023529015.1 Papaver nudicaule | reverse complement strand
TTCAACAAACTTTATTTAACTCAAATCAAATTTATAGTATGCCGGTTTTGAGACATGTAGGTTGTATTACCCGTTATGTGATCAACAATTATCAGTTCCAAAAAATTTACAAATGACTATAAAGTAAGTTCAACTGTCACATATTGAATATGGTGGAATAGACTTACTTTTACAATTTCAGCGAACAAATCACGGATTCACAGTGATTATACAGTCGTGCTCTCCCAAAGTATTTTATAGCCAGTAGTTCTAGAATATTTTCGATTTTATTACTACGCATATAAAAAATAAAACCGTATGCTATGGAATAGGATGTCCTTCCGGGTAACAAACATCACCACCTTAAATCTGACGTCCCGTTAAAATAGGGAATTACAGACAAAAACAAAATTTAAGATCATCCAAAGATATAACTATACATTAATCTATGAATCTCCTTTCATGTAATAAGCATTACCACCTTGAGGCCTAACAATATATCACCACTTTGAGGCATGGTGTGCCTACCAAAATCCCTAAAAAATGGAATCACAAAAAAAAAATCGACAATCTATCCATCCAGAGATATAATTATACCTTAAATGATCTGCAACAATTATAAGCTCCCATATATATCTATGTTGTTATTACCTAAGCTCTTATTGCCATCGCTGAAACCATTAGTGCGAACCAACTACAAATGTACCTTGCAAATACAAACAAAACCATAAATTAATCGCAAAAGAATAAATGAATTTGCAAACGCTGAGTCCCATGTTTTTATATGAAAGGAAAGATAAAAATTATAATTTCTGCCAATATTTTTTCCTTTTATAAAATAGTATCAATATTCAAAATTATATCATTATAATATTTTGGGGTTGCCACATTAAATTGGTATAAATTATTTGTGTCCAAAAGATATAAACTATCTTTTACACATTTAAAACAATTTTAAAAATAAAATAGTGATAATAGAAATAGTGACGTTTTTTTTTTTTTTTTGAAGTGCTGATGGTTATGATGCCATTGTTTGTGGTGATGATGTCTATAAAATTGTGAAGTTTTTTTTTTCTGTTGAAATATAAATAAATAGTGAGGCTGAATGAAATACTAAATAAATTGATAAAAGAAAAAAATAGAAAAATAAATCTACTCAATCATAAAATAAATTGATGATGCCAAAAAGACGGTGCTGGTGCAGTGTGTTTTTCCTTGCCTAAGAGTGGCGATGATGTCAGTTGGATGTAGTACTCCGTTTTCTCATCTCTCTAAATACGAACCGATTTTACGATAGATTTTTCATTGAGAAGGACAAAAAGGAGTTGCATTTGTTAGATTAAGAGAAGCGGTATAATTACACAACGGTCCTGCTCCTAGGTGGATAAACACAATAGAAGATGCACAATTTCTTCCGATGAATATTCTGCGCAACAAACAATAATATAAAATGTAAAAATCTGAAAAATCTAATAAAAAATAAGCTGCTTACATACAACAACGCAAAAGAACACCAATTGGAAAATAAAAATGAATCAAAAGAAGACCAATTAAAAGAAAGAAAATTGGAATAAATCATTTAGAATACCTACAAGACAAAGACAAATGCACATTAGATAACAAATCTTAAAATAAAAAAGAAAAATGATAAAAAAAAATTGAGAACGACACATAACAATGGGCTTGGCGACGCCTTATATAGAGAGACAGTGAGGCTACGACTTCTAAAAAGACAATTTTTGAAGATAATGTAAATGAAAATCTAAAATCTAAAAATATACATACATAATTTATTATTTTTGGTTAGTTGTATTTTACTTGTTATTTATATTATTCTCGTCTAATCTACTATGTTAAGTTAATAGATTTTAGATTTTATGACAAAATTAATATGCTAATATGTAATAAAAATCTTTAAAGAAATATTTTTGGATTCTATAAGAATTTCTATTATATTACGCCTCAAATATATTTATTACTCCCTATAGTTACCAAAATAATTTACTAAATTTACCTAAAGTTACCTAAATCTTTGAATTGAAATCCTAAATTACCCGTTAGAGTAAATTATGTCATGTTTTAAATTTTTAATTCCAAATTTTTAATTCTAAATCTTTGATCGTAGAAAATAGCTATGGATTTCTTCTTTTTACATTATCTTTTTTGTTTTGTTATTGTTTTTTCTTGAATGAACGATAATATTAGTAGTCTTTCGAAATAGAACGATCTTTTTCTAATGATTTTGTATTTTGACCATTTGACAGGATTATGCATTGCGAAGGAAGATGAACATTTTGATCAAAGTATAATTATCTATAATTGTAGGTATTTTGATTTAAATTTTATTCCTTGCTCCCAATTTGATTTATTTTTTTTTTTTTAATTCCAACTTAGTAGTCTGAAATTGTAATTAGCATTAGCGTGATCATAAAGATTGTAATTGGACTTTGGACATTTATTAATTTTGATGATCCATTTTTAATTTTGAGATGAAATCATGATGAAAAATATATGTTGATGTAATTTCGTTTCTCATTTATTATTTCCTATTTTTAAATGTTAATTACCCGTTTTCTCTTATTATTAGATTAGATTTTATGTGAGATATATAGATATTATCATATATTGAGATTTTACGTGAGATTTTAAAGATATTATCATATATTGAGATTTTATGTGAGATTTTAAAATAAGTTGGCAAGTTTTTTGGTGGGGCCAGAATCAACCAGAAGCTCCGGTGAATGTGAGCAATTAAAAAAACTCTGTTATTATATATATAAATGTAGACATTTCATAATATAGACATTTCAGACACAGTAAGGTTCATAATATAGACAATTCAACATTAAGTTCATAATATAGACAATTCAACACTAAGTTCATAATGTAGACATCTGCAAAAACAGTAAGGGTTCATAATATAGACACAGTAAGGGTTCATAATATAGACATAATGTAGACATTTAACAATGCAGAAAGATGCATACTTGTAAGTTAAACTCCTTGATCAGTGGTGTTTGTAAGCTCCTTTGTATTATCCTCAAATCACTGCAGAGATACAAAGAACTTAAATTACTCAGTAAATGTTCAACAAAGTAGAGGGAATGAAACAAAGTAAACGATCTAATGGGAGCATATGCTATTCCAAAGCACAAACAACCATGCAAACACATCCAGTTCTCTTGCTCCCATGCTCAAACTACTCAGAAATGAGAATAAATCGTATAACCGTATAACTAAATGTGTACAGGCCATATAGATATTGTATAACTAAATGTGTAAAGGCTAACAAATGGAACATAAGTAGCAGACACTAAAAGAGCAGACGAAGACATTATATACCTCTGATAGTGTTCACTTAGAGGCAGCATAGCAAGCTCAACATCCAAAGTCGCATCAAAAAACCTCGCAAGTGTGTACAAGAATGCAGGTTAATATCCAAAGGAATCAATTCTGTAATACAAGGAAAAGGGCATAAAACACATGTACTTACCAGGGATGTTTCCCCAGGTGGCTACTAGCGCTTCAAATGACCATGGCAACCTGCGCAATCACAGGTAACAAAGCACAAACATGTGGACATATACAAAAAAAAAACAAAATATATCCGATAATAAACTAGATAAAAGTACCCATGTTCACCAGCACCACCATAAGAGTTATAATGTTCACATACATACAAAAGTGTGAACATTAGCAAAAAAGAGAAGAGAACTGCCATTTACGTCTCTACATAAGGTTTAAATGTTCACCCAGCACCACACCAAAAGAGATAATGTTCACCATACATACAAAAGTGTGAACATTAGCAAAAAAAAGAGCCTATATGTTAGTTGTGTTAGGCGCAGTAGACGATGACTGAGATATACCAAAAAAAGGAGAAGAGCCTAGAATTGGGTGAAGGATGTAGGATGAACCATAAATCCACCGACTCCCACCTCTCGAAAAGTCCTTGCAAGCCTGTTAGCTTTTGTGGTCTTCTCATCTGCCAAGAGAATTTCATGCAGTAACACCTTCACATGGTTAGGAAATTCAGGTACGCCGTGACACAGCTTTCCCATTTCACCTGTACATTATTAGGCATGTAATCATACATCACACGAAAAATCCTTAATATAGAAAACATACAACCATATAAATGAACTAGACACTAGATGTCAATACCTGTACATTGTTCACCCTTAGCAATAATATCACCATCCATGTTCAGTAATGAACATTGAACTGCCGCAGAGCGTATTGCTGAATGAGCAGGTGAAACGGCCTCTGCCACTGGAGCTATGGGAGTTGGTGATTGATCATGAGTACCACTAAGAGTAGGTGAATCCACAAGGTCTTGTGAATTGCCCATGTTGTTAGAGCTGATCATCGATGTTTGTCCAGCTTTCAGCTCTTTGATAATTTGACACAATGACCCAAAACCTTCAATTAAAACCTCCATCTTCCCACCTAGATCATTCACCTTATGTTTGAGCTCTCCATCTGAAGCCTGCAACTCAACAACCTTGGCACACGCGGGAGCAGATAATACATATTGTGTCTTGGAGATAGGACCAACAGCACGAACTCGACCCTTGTATCCTTTCCAAATGCAAGAGTCATTGCATCATCCTCTAGAGGAGTACCAGCTTCTAGGTTTTCCTTAACCTCTGTCTTGCGCTTCTTAAGCTCATCCTGTAATGCCGAGCATAAAATTCTGTAAAATCATAAGTTACATAATAAGGGTGCAGTGTAAGACATTTTAGGTTACTTACATAGTAGGGTTGTGCACTAGCTAGAACTTGGCCATTAGCTTGTTTGTGAGTTGCTTCCCACACCATAGATGGAGTGATTTCTACTCCCGGATTCTGGCCTCCTGAAGTTAGACCAATGAGTCGAAACCGCTTTAATCAATCAATTATAAATGAACAATATTGCCCTAAAACCTTGAAAGAACATTGCCAACAGAAACATACCAGTTCAACTCTGACAAGACTATGGGGTTTGTGACCAGCGGTGTGGGTGTACTCATATTGCTTTCTTTTCTTCCTGTGTTCCACTCTACTAGCCCGTTGCTCAGGAGTGTTCTCATTATTACATAACAATATCCAGTCCTCTTCTTTGATCATTGGAGGACAATGTTGAATCCTTTCTTCATGGGTATGATAGATATCATAATACTTGACACGACATTCATGCTTCAGTCTCCTAAAGGACTAGCCATATTCTTGATCATGATTGTCTTTGCAACATCAGGAATTTGATATTGTTCCTGCAGAATCAAACCCTCAAGGTTACTAGCTAACTCAATAAATGTTGAAGTGATAGAAAAAACAAGAGAAAGGTAAGTTTGTACCTTGAGATCCTGCCATACATCTTCTTTAAACTTCCTTGGCACCTGCCTCCAGGTTTTGTAGGAGATAGGGCAATGTGTACGAATCAGTGACCCCTTCATGTGGCCCATTGTACAGGAATTGCTAGACCTCGGAAGCCCATTCTTATCTACCTCCACTGCAGCTGCCATAACCTTGCACTTACCAACATAGACAGATTAGTCAAACAAAACAGAAGCTAAATAGATTAAGCTTAAACTGATTAGTCCAACACATGTGACTTAGAACAATAAACAGTTTTACCTACAGACTGACACACATGATTTTTACTAATGACAAACATCATTATAAACTACAGAATCCACACATATAAGTTTTTCTAAACTCTCATTGTCTGTAAAAGCAGATTGATAAATACTAGGAACTTCAATATCATCTACTGCATGCGTAAGTCGTTGTTGTGAATGCAAGACCACAAACCATCCTTCATCAGTAACATCCTTTGAGTAGAACACTTGTGATGCTTCGGAGGCAAGAATAAAAGGTTCATCTGACACCTTATTGATGCTTTTAAGCTTAGACAAGTACTTTTATCACACGAGACTGTGGATCAACTTTGCAACCATTAGTCTTATCTTCAACTTTGACCCAATCACAATAAAACACGGTTTCTTCAAAGTCCATATAATTCAACTCGATGATGTGTTTAACTACTCCATAATATGTTACTTCTGCTTCTACCAGGTTTTGATCAGTTGACTTTGCTCTGCAATTTGTAATAGCTCTCATACTAACACCAATGTTTTGGGTCACCACCCGCGCATCGTGCTCTTGTGGGCAGAAAACAAAGCCGTTCACTTGGTATTTCTTATACGACCGTGCCTTGAACAGAGGTCCCTGTACCAGACGCCAGAGTACTGAATCCTCTTGTTTGGCTTCTAACAACTGTAAGAATGACAATGAGTCAGTATAAGTTAATTACCTAAAACCAATATTGAAATAAGTTTAAAGAGAGCTCGTTACCTCATCGCGTAACCACAAATGGAAACTCTTTATATTTTGAGTATTAGAGTTTGCACTGTCGAAATAGGAATCATACTTCCTACAGTCAAAATATAAACTGATCTATTAGCATGGTCCATCGATATAACAAAAATCAGAACATCTCATCAGAAATTCAGAAAACATTAAACTGTTCTATTAGAATAAATAAAAGAGAGTAAAACTATATACCTTTCCCAGTCATCTATTCCAACAAACTTGGACAGAATGCACTTGCGAGCTTGTTGAAACATCATTCTGGTTAAAGTAATTTCCTTCCCTTTACTCAGAGGCATCTCATCGGCAAACCCATCATCATCATCAAGAAAGGCCTGTCGTGTATGCTTATGAGTACCATCACCATCATTTGACAGGTTCTCCATACAGCACAAGCTAGCTTCTCGCAGTGTATACCCTCTTGCAATGCAACCATCAATGTACCTTCGATTACGCACCAAATTCTTGAAAGTTTTCATCAACCTACAAATTCAGTAAACCAAGTTTTTAGTATAAGTTTTCAGCTACAGAACTACAAATTGAACTGCATGCATAAATATATAATGAGCGACAGAAATAAACATTTGAAAAGGATAGTTACCTCTCGAAAGGATACATCCACTTGAATCGAACCGGACCACAGAATAAAGCTTCATCGGCCAAATGGACCATCAGGTGAATACTAATTAAAAAAAAAAGAGGGAGGAAAATGCTTTTCCAGAACACACATTGCTTCAATCATACTTGTCTTTGCTCTTAAAAGTTGTTCTCTGTTGATTACCTTCGCGCATAACACTTTGAAGAAAATACTTATACGCAGAAGAGATACACGAAGATCTTTAGCCAGAAAAGTCGCAATATGCACCAACAATTAAAGTAAATGCTGCATTACGATGTGGTAATCATGAGATTTGAAGTTTCTTATCTCAGGAGGATTGTTGTTGACGCTGCTTCGAAAGTTGGAACAGAAACCATATGGCACTTTAAGTTCTTCAATGTAGTGCAGAAATCAACTTTCTCCTGTTTTGTCATTGCAAAAGAGGCATCCTCCATAGTGGTTTTCCCTGTCATTTCATCCACTGTCACCCACAACTTCTTTCTAATTCCCATGGATTCCATATCCTTCCTTGCATTAGGGCCATCTTTAGACTTGACATTTCCCATGAGAGTGTTCAGAAGATGTTCAGTAATATTCTTCTCTGTGTGCATAACATTTATACAATGTCGGACGACATTTGAACTCCAATTTGGCAAATCATACAGAATTGACCTTCGAGAAAATAATGTGCGCGCATGAACATCATCTTCATCTTGTTCTCCCCCTTGCCTTTTACGCTTCTGACCTCGTACTGCTGGTTGTTTTCCCTTACCCTTCTTAATTACAATAGTAGTTACCCTCTCTTCAACTTGCAACCCTGTCAGTGGCCATGGATCTGCATCACGCTCTACCGTTCCGCTGAAATGTGTTTTATCATCTCGAAACTTGTGGTTTGCAGGCAGCCATCTTTGGTGTCCCATATAACTGATCTTCTTACTGAAGGGAAGCCAATCATCAACTGTGTACTCTCCACAAGTAGGACAAGCATAATATCCATGGGTGACACATCCAGACAAAGTCCCTAGTGCAGGAAAATCGTGAATAGCCCATAGTAATCTGGCTTTCATACAAAACTCAGTCTTTGTGAAGGAGTCAAATGTCATCACACCCACATTCCATAACAGTTTCAGCTCTTCTATCAGTGGTTGCAAATAGACATCTATGTCTTTACCTACACAAAAACATCAAAAACATTTTAACAGTTAGATTCTCTCAACTAATACACTAACAGTTGAATTATTGCACAAAATGAACAATCAAACAGTACTTTCAACATTACTTTGTAAGAATGTTTTTACCTGGTGCTTTTGGGCCTGATATCAACAGACTTAGCATCGAGAATTCCCGCTTCATACACATTGAAGGTGGAAGGTTGTATGGACAGAGTATTACCGGCCAAGCACTGTAAGGAAGACCGAAGCATCCATTTGGGTTGAAGCCGTCAGTTGCTATCCCAAGTGTAACATTACGTGGTTCGTTGGCAAACTCAGGTGAGAAGTTATCCGCACATTGCCAAGCAGAAGAATCGACAAGAGGACGCATCACATTCATATCTGACTTTGCTTTAGAATTAAAATTCCTCTGCTATCCAAGGAATACTGTAAAACCTTTGCAGCCTCGCAATCAGAGGAAAATGCCTTAACGTCTTTTGAGCTACTTGTGTAAGTTTCCTCTCATCATTAAAAACCTTCTTATACCTAGGTTCTCCACAAACTGGACACTTAACTAATTTGATATCATCCTTCCAATACAAAATACAATCATTGAGGCATGCATCATAAGTTATGTAATCCATCCCTAGTTCTTTGATCATCTTCTTTATATCATGGTACTTAGATGGCAGTGTATTATCAGCTGGAAGTAATTCTTTCATCAATTCTAAGAGTACAGTAACTCCGTTGTCTGAAAACCCATATTGGGTTTTAATGTTATTCAGTTTCATACCAGCATACAATGTTGTCTTACCTTCAGGACATGAAGGATATAAAGGTTGTCTTGCACGCTCATACTCATCTCTCTTTTTCTTACTGCTACTTCCCTCATCTCTCTTTTTTTGCTTTTGACTAATAGGGTTGTTCACAGTGAGACCTAGTCTTGGAAACCCCTCTAAAACGTAACGACAACAACGCACAACGATGATAAGAGAGAACACTAAAACCTCGAAAGATAATATCACCATCCGAGTGCTTAGCATGGAACATTTCTGTTCCACACTAACCAGGGGACTTTCTGTAGATGGTGAAAAATGAGAGAGGGACAAGATTGTCAAAACACTCTCGAAACCATGTCTTATTAAAGGCAGTCGCCTATTCAGGCTCATCTCTATAGCTCAGAATGCAACTCATTCCATGAGCCGAACAAACTCTCTATGAGCTCTCTCTTATAACTCCGGTGGGGAGGGTAATATCATAGAGCAGTACTAATGATCTCACCAACATATTAAACCCATTGATCAGCTCAGAGCCAGACCTCGCTTGATGGTACACGGTGAAGAATCAACAGAGACGTGTCCTCATGGATTTCCTCTTAAATACGACTCAACATACGAGTCTCGGTGCAAACCTCAGGAATATTGAAGCTCCAGGCCGGTCCAGAGCTCTCTGAGAAGCATACACCAGCCTAAATAGGCCTAAGCAGACCTAATCCCAAGTTCAGGAAGGTCTAGCATACCATGGATAAACACGCCATGACCTCAGGTGTGTTGTAGCATAGGCACTCACACCACGACTAAGGCACAGGCTGCCCCAAAGTCGACCTTGGCCAGACGCCAAAGCCATAAACGCCACATAGCCTGGCACCACAAACCATGAGCCACCATGGATTCACAAAAATCAGCATTGGCCAAGAAGCCAAGGCCATGGCGTAAAACGCCACAAATCTACAAAGAGCATGGCCGCAAATAGACTGGCCTTGGCCATAGGCCAAGGCCGTGGCGCCATACCCCATGGCGCCACAACAAATAAGCCTTGGCCAAAGGCCAAGACCGTGGCGCCATAATCCATGGCGCCACAACAAGATAAGCCTTGGCCAAAGGCCAAGGCCGTGGTGCCATAACCCATAGCGCCACAACAAGATGGCCTTGGACAAAGGCCAAGGCCGTGGCGCCATGAGTCGTGGCGCCACCATAACTAGCGCCAAAGCACCATCAAGCACCTATGGCCTTGGCCAGAGACCAAGGCCACTCCTATACTTGTGTCCAGGAGACACTACATCATGTTGGTCACGACAATCAGTCGTACAACCCTACTCTACTCAACTCAACTACGCAATATCCGCGTATTGTTCGCTCGAGATATCAAAACGTCACACGGGGGGATAACTTTAGGGGTATTGGTCTGGCGGTCTACGACAGTTGAAAGAAACTGATGGAGATGGTGGGCAGTTACGAGAAGATAGCGCGAGTGGGCATGTTCCACACAACTCAGGCAGTTACGGAAACCAACGCATGTCCTCCACTCCTCCACTCTTCCACGACGTCCACCTTCTCTGTCGAGAGATCAGGGTGAGTTCAAACTATAAATAGAGGAAGAACATTAAGGATATCAATCCAAGAACATTCAGAACATACAGAAACAACCAAGAGCCTCAGAGAAAACACCTGAGAATCGAAACACGTTCTAGCCTTGGAGATTTTCGGTCGACATCACGACGGAGATCTTGAACTCTCACACCCAAAACACATCCTCAACCTGATCTCAAGTTTCTTCGCTGTTTCCCTCCCTAGACCAACCTCTATCCTCTCTGCGACCGAAGCAAGACGGGAACGGCCATCCTTGGTTTAGGCTTGTCTTGTTCGACTTTGATCTCCGAGCACTACGAAAGTACCCAGAGACGGTACATTGTTTTTCCAGGTAAAAACAACAAGGGCATGAGAATAATGTACTATTACCACCATTGTGACGGACAAAATCTATGAATGACCTTACACCTTTAATATATGTAGCAGATTTAGGTCTAAAATTCATCTACCCCTTATCAAGACCAGATGACATCTGACTGCACAGTTCAAGTTATAATCACACACAAGTTACTATCATGACTTAAAAAAACGCAGAAATCAATCAATTAGGCAATATAGTCAAGTGGTAGGGTGCCGAATCCCTTTCAGTTAACGACATAATTCTCATTTAAGAAGAGAATGAGCCTAAAGTAGCTCAATATTTCCACCAGACCATATTGACCCATATCAATTTCATTTAACTGAAACTCAGAAACAAACTCACACACAATAGATTATCCATATGTTAACAACATTTGTATGACTTAAGAAAAGACAGAAATCAATCAATTAGGCAATATAGTCTAGTGGTAGGGTGCCGAATCCCTTTAAGTTTACGACAGATTCTCATTTTAGAAGAGAATGAGCCTAGAAGTAGCTCAATATTTACCACCAGACCATATTGACCCATATCATATCAATTTCATTTGCAAAATACAAACACACAGACAACAAATTATCTAGATATTAACAGCATTTGTATGACAGAAATTACACACATAAATTCCTCTCAGATCCTTGAAACAACATAAATTATTCAAAACCCTTACAGTAAAACACAAAATCTAAACCCTAGAAACAAAAATTTGAACATAAATCAAAAACCTAAATCATGCATTACCCAAAACTATGAACATGCATGAATCAGAACCCTAAAAACAACACACACATAATACTTGAAATCAAATGTAGTTGGTAAAATCCCCATAGTGGTGATTTTACCAATACACCCATGATTAAAAACTATAAGCACTCCATAACATGTATATTTAAGGTAAACATGTCAATACATAGATCAGCATTCAACTATAAGCAAAAGACAATACTAAGTATGAAACCATAAGTGAAACACAGCAAATAATAAAGATTAAAGCCCTCAAACATATACATTCATTAATGGAATCCTTGCATCTCACCTTGCTAAGGATGAACACTCTACAGATAATCACAAGATCTCACTAACAGCTTGGGCTATGGAGAGTTAGAAGGTTTCTCCTCTCGATAAACCAAGTCCCAGCAATCACTTTTCCAACCCCCCTCAATGAGAGCGTACATTGCCTTATATAGCGTTTACAAGTAATGGAATACAGCTAATAAGTACAAACTATTCTGACACTTCTTGTCCTGTTCCTCACCGCCTTACCGCTATACTTCCTTAATAACTCAGCGTCTCCCCTTTATACTTCAGCGCTATTCCCTTATGTGGGATAAGATCAATGACTCAGATTCCACTGAGTCAACCTTTCAACTCTGCCAATCCGACCGTTCTGCCCAACATTTAATGCTCAACTAACTTGCTCAGCTTTTGTCGAGGCTTTACCGCTGATGATAGCTCTTGTGTGTACCGCTGTTCCATTTACTTTCTCAGCGTCCTTCTTTTGATAGTGATTACCGCTGATTGGATCCGCTGTCATTATACCTCTTCTCTTATGAATGCCCTTCTGAATATAAATCCTTCCTTAGGTTCTTACCAATTGGCGTATGGCATTTTCTTCCCCTACATCAAAACCCTAAAAACAACAAATCTCAACATAAATCAGAATACTTG
>JAJJMA010167428.1:0-22320 GCA_023529015.1 Papaver nudicaule | reverse complement strand
CTTTACCATAAGACTCACGAGCCAAAACGAAAAGTTGGTAGTATTTCGGTACCCCTTCTTTTTCACTCACCTTTTTACACCAAATATAGGATAACATTTGGGTTTGGTATGACTTTGGTTGGACGTGATTTTTATTCACGTCCCTTCCCAGCGTGATTTATAATCTCGTAAAAGGGGAAAACGTCCCTATAAATCACGCAAACAATGAAAACGTAAACAAAAATGGAGGTCCCTTCCCAACGTGATTTTAAATCACTTCTCAAAATGAAAACGTGATTTTAAATCACTTCTCATTTTCAAACGTTAACTTTAATCACGTATGCTTTATAGCATTTGGCGTTTTGGTGCTCTCGTTGTAGATTTTCACACCAAAACCCATCGCTATACCCATATATAGCACTTGGTGTTTTGGTTTATAGCTCCACCGTTGCGTTTGCTCTAATAAATTAAACCCATAGCAATCAAATACTCCGTATTAGTTTTATTAAGTTTTTTAATTTTTGGTCAAAGTCAAATGTGCCTATCTTTTTAAAATGGAGGGAGTAAATTATTATCGTGTGAGCCAAGGCCTACACTTGAATTAGGACTAGCTTAATCTATAGAGTTCAGGCTTTGGGGAAAATTTCAGAATTTCCCAGTAAGCTTTGCAAGTGGAATGAGTAGTACTGGAAACCCAACTGTTTCTAACCAGCTTACTAACCATTTCCTGCTACCACTCCGCAAGAAGTAAAGCCTGAGTAATAAAGGTCCTGCCGTGGTGCCTACAACATTATAATGTGCAACATAGCAAGAGAAGTTCCTAGTTTTCCATGAGAGACTTTATCTTTGAGTGATCGTCAAAAATATTCTTGCTGTGATGGTTTTCTTGTTGGAAATATAATCACGGTAATAAGTGCAATTCATATCATGATTATAGGATTTAGGATATTTATGTTTACTACAAACAATCAAAAGATAGAAATAAGATGAGTTAAGACATACATATTTTGCATCATAGCTATATGATGTTCCTTTCTTGTAGCTTTTCTTTTCTTCTTGTTCTACTTTCTCTTGTATGCTTAATGAAATGAAATTAGATCACAATCATTTGAGTAGACCACACATATTTGAGTAGACCATATATTTCTCTACCCTAACATTCTTGTAGCTATACTTAAGTGATGGAATTTTTTTTTTTTTATTTTTTTTGAAGCAAAAAGTAATATTATTAAAGGCTAAACATTCACTACACGTTGGATATTGCGTTCCTGATACATCACCAAAGATTACATTTTGTAAAAAATTTGGAGACATATGGTCCCAGAATTTCATACCATAGTTTCCACTTTGGCTATTATCTGCCGCATGATTTGCAAGTCCGTCTGCCGCTTGATTACCCTCTTTATACGTATGACATATTCTATGATTAGGTACTGTCTGAATGATGCTGCATATCTCTTTAAGCATTTCTTTGAGGTACCATGGTGGCTCCACCTATCCATTGATAAAACTTATTAGATTTGCTGAGTCCGTTTCAAAACATACATGTTGTCATTGCCGATCTCTGGCTGTTTTTGCTGCTATTAGCATTGCCCATGTTTCTGCCATCAATGATGTTGTTATGCCCAGGGGTTGTGCTACCGCCATGGTCGTATTTGCCACCGCATCTCTGCAGATTATTCCGGCACCATCATATCCCGGGTGACCCCTTGCTACTCCATCTGTGTTGATTTTTATCCATCTATGTTCCGGTTTTCTCCATTGAATCATCGCAGTTGTTCTTGACCTTCTATTCTCATTTTGGATGATAACCGGTGGTGTATCCGGTAGATAAGGCAGTTCATAGCTGCGTGCCCATATAAATTCCTGTTGCAGTTGTATTGCTATTGATGCCGGCTGGTGTGCCTGTTGTCTTCTCTGTCTGTATATTAATTCATTCCTGGCAAGCCATAAGCCACAAGATGTAGCAAAAAAGGGTACTGATATTATCGCTTGTTTTGAGATTTAACAATTGATGCAAGGTGATTGTTTGGATATTGAACTGGTTGCGAGCATTGTTGAACTGCCGATCTTCATCGAGGTATTCAAAGAAGTGTTGCCATACTTCCTGTGCAAAAGGACATCTGAGTAGAAGGTGTTCTGCAGTTTCCGAGGTTTGTTTACAGTTTGGACATAAGCTTGTGTCTACCACATGGATTCTATGAAGAATGGTCAATGATGGTAGCCCTTCATTTATAGCTTTCCACAAGAAAAGCTATATTTTTGGTGGACACTGGAGTTTCCAAAGAAAAGATGACTAGGGAAGGCTGGGAACTGAACTGTTAAGATTACGGGTGAGGTATTGATACCCAGATCTTGTAGAATATTCTCCAGACTTTGTAAACGGCCACACAATCCTGTCTTTTGTTCCTTCCGAAGGAACATGGATATTCATTATCTGGAAGCCATATCTTGAGGTAACCGGGTTAACCTATCCTGGCACCATGATTTGGACACTGGATCTATCAATTCAGCTACGTTTTATATTGATCCTACTTGCCCCGCCTCAAGCTGTTGACTATGGGATATCCAATTAGCTGTAATTGGAATCGACTGGCCATCCCCAATTTGGTAAAAGGTTTGTTGTTTTAGAATCGGTATCATGGAATTGATTTGATTCCACATGGGACTAACTGATGAAGGTAGGGTAAGGTTATAGGAGAAAATCGAGGCTTGTCTAAGATATTTTTCCCGACATATAGTTGTCCATAATGACTCCGGTCTTTGATGTAGGTTCCAAGGTCGTTTCATAAGGAGAGCCCTGTTGTGTTCCGCACTTCTCCTAATTCCCAATCCTCCAAATTTTTGGGGTAAGGTTAATTTTTTCCATCCAAGGGTATGGAGTTTCCTAATAGAATTGTCATGTCCCCAGAAGAAATTCCTAGTAATTATATCTATCTTCCGATGCACATGATTTGGCAACAAGTGCGACTGCATTACATGATTTGTAGTGGGTGTCAAAGAATTCTTGATGAGTACCAACCTTCCAGCCGGTGTGAGGCATTTTGCTTGCCATCCTCTGGATTTCCTTGTCAATCTTTCCAAAATTGGTGTGTAGATGTGCGCCGAAGCTCTACCATGTTTGAACTGTACTCCCAAATATATTGGGGGAACTGATGATAACGGCATATCAAAAGTTTGTTGAAGTACCTGTTGCGTATGTTGATCAAGCTTTGGATGGTGAATGATAACTGACTTGTCCTTGTTTATCATCTGACCCGCCGAGTTAGCATATGCTGCAAGAGTTTGTTGAAGGTGATGACAACCCTGCTGCGACGCTTTGCAAGTGATAAGAAGGTCATCGGCATACATTAGATGTAGAATCGGTGGCGCTTTTTGTGATATTTTCAAACCTTTAATTTTCTTTTCTCTCTCTTGTTTTGCCAAATTTGATGATATGATCTCTGCGCAGATAACGAATATATAAGGTGATAGTGGGTCACCTTGACGAATTTCTCTGCTCGGCGATATATATCCATGAGGAGTGCCATTTACGTTAAGTGAATATGTTGCTGATGTAACACATTGCATAACCTGCTTAATAAACTCCTCAGGAAAACCCAACGCACTAGAAGCCCTTCGAATAAAACCCCAATCCAGACTATCATAAGCCTTTCGAACATCGAACTTTAACGCGATTTTAGGTTCTTTTGTCATTGCAGATGTTCTATTATAGTGAAACAGTTCCCCAGCGATTGATATGTTATCATGGATGGATCGTTGTGGTACAAACGCACTTTGATATGGGCTTACCACAAATGGTAATGTCTTAGTCTGTTAACAATAATCTTGGTAATTACCTTGTACGCCACATTGCAAAGCCCAATAGGTCGAAACTGTGATGGTGTTGAAGGATGATCTGTTTTAGGGATGAGGGTAATATTGGTGTGATTTGCCATCGGGTGCATACCATTATTGGTGAAAAATGATTTTACCATAGCAATCAACTGCGGATGTGTAGTATTCCAGAATACCTTGAAAAACTTACTTGTGAATCCATCTGGTCCTGGGGCTTTCTCCGATCCAATGAAGAAGAGTGCTGACTTGATTTCTTCCTCAGTGACTTCTTTAATAAGTGTATCAGCTTGCCGATTCGTGATTCTAGGATTGATGTCTACGAATAAACTCTCATCTATTGTTGTAGGCGGTGCTCTGTACTGACCAGTAAAATAATCAATCAACATCTGGGAAATTTGGTCCTTGTACGTCACCCAGTTGCCACTGGGGTCTCTGAGTTGGTGTATTGTATTAATTCCTCGATATATTGTTGCCTTTGTATGGAAAAAAGTAGTATTATTATCTCCCGATTTCAACCATTGTATCCGTGATCTTTGTCGCCAATATGTAGCATGACAATGGAGCAGTGTCTTATGATCTCTTCTTAACTCTCTTTTCTTTTCCACCCAGAATCGTAATGTTTCACCAGCTTGTGTTGCACATTGGTGTTGTGCATGTTGGATTCTTGCCGTTGATTCCTTAATCATAGTTAGTAGATGTCCAAAAGTTGTTTTATTCCATTGTGTTAACACCTGTCCTGTGGTAATTAGCTTGACATGTAAATCCATTTCCGGTTCTGGATCTGACTGCCTGCACCATGCCTCTTCCACTACCTGCTTTATTTGTGGATGTGACAGCCATAAATGTTCAAACTTGTAGTTCTTTTCCCCTTGCCAATTTAATCCCTTTAATCTCAGAAGAATTGGCGCATGATCAAACTCTATTCTTGGTAGATGTGTAATTGCCGCATGAGGGTTCATTGTTCGCCATCTTTGTGTGCAAATAGCTCTATATAACCTTTCCATTATCAGATCAGCTCCTTGTTGGTTGTTCGTCCATGTGAATGAATCTCCTTGAAATCCCAAATCTAGGAATCCCATATCATTCCACATATTTAAAAACAGTTGTGTCTGTGCATACGTCACCTGACGACTTTCTTTCTTTTCAGATTGGTTCGTTATTTCATTAAAATCTCCAAGTAATAACCATGGTATATCCGCCTGAGTAAATATTCTCGAGAATTGATTCCACAAGTCCTTTCTAGCTTCAGGATGTGGCGGTCCATAAATACCTGTACATACTCATGGTTGCGCTGGTTCCGGTGGAGTCACTAACGCATGAATATAACTCTGTGAATACGTTAAGACTTGCACTTGCAGATTATTTGTCCACATCATACATAAGCCTCCACGACGTCCAATCTTGGGTACTGAGAAACAATCTTGGAATCTTAAAGTTTGTGATACAAACTTCATATGCCTCGTAGTTGCAATCGTCTCTGACAAAAACATTAACTCTGGCTTGTGTGCTCCCACCAGGTTTTTGAGATGTTGGAGAGTTGTATCTTGATTGATACCTTGACAATTCCATGCAATTGTAGTCATTTTTTTTTAAATAAGTTTTTTTTTTAAATACACCACTACCACGTCCCACTACTGAAAGCCCAATAACCAACCCAATACCAACCGAGCCCACTCAGTTTTGGTTTGGCAGTTGGTTTTTACTACCTTCAACTGCACAGCAGTTCTAATCAGCCACTATACTATCGAAACACAATAACTTAAAACCAAATTCCCTAACCACTCTGTTATCCAACACTAGAAACCAGAATCAAATAAAAATAGACACCAATCTACTTAGATCAGTAGATTAATAGACACCAATCTACTTAGATCAGTAGATTAATAGACACCAAAAACTCTGTCAGAACAACGCGACCAAATTGTAGAACAGGAAAGAACAAAACTTAACAAGAATTAACAAACAAGAAGTAACAAAAGAAAAACAGAACCAGGGATCAACTAACTCTAACAACTTTATCTTTAACTGATTTCAGAACATAGACTATTTCACTGAGTTTAACTCACTAGCTTAGACAAAGACAGACACTGCCAACCTGACTGAGGAAGGAACCTTACTTTGTTGCCAGAACTAATCTGGTATCTGCAGATTAAATTATCGTACTACTTAACTACACCTGAATTTAAACCAACACTATAAGGAAGCAGACAGACTCTAATAGAAACTGAAAACAGATAACAGACACAACTTTAGCACCTAAACTTGAAACCTATGAAAACAAAACATAAAGTACTTTAAATACTGCAGTTAATATAAGTGAACATTCAGCTAGCTCCAGTTGGGATGGTTCAGATAGTTTCTTCTTCATCTTGATGCATATCTTTGATGTGGAGGCTTCAGCATCATCATTACCCCAAAAATTTGATTTCTTCATCATTACTCATTTTTTATCTTCTTCATAAGCTGTAACAAGTTGCATGGGATCTGTGATGTTTTTCTCATCAATCTTTGGCTTCTTTCTATCTCTCATATCTACTATCCAATCAAAGAACTCAGACAGATTCACATTTCCCCTTTCCATTGCAGCTTCCAAAATTTTATCATCTTCTAATGGCTTCCATTCATTTCCCTAATCTTGGCTATCATTTGGATGTGGTCTTTTGTGTGCTGCTTTTCTTTCTGACATGCTGGTACAATTCTCAACTTTATCTTCAAATCTCTCTTCAGTTATAACTCTGTCTGTGCCTCCTTGTTCTTTTCCTTTTCCCTTCTTTGAAGAACATCCTTCTGGGCCTGAGTCATCAGAGTATGGAAATATGTCTTCATTTACACTTGGACAGACCACCATTGATTGTGCAGATTGAGTTGAAGAGCTTAATGTGTCATCAGAATCAGATGCAAGCTCAACCATTGGAGGTATTGGATCATGTGGGACTGGAACATTAGCATCATGAAGGTCTTGAACATTTTGAGCTCTTCTAGGATAGTTCTCTCTATAGTGACCAAGTCTAAGACAATAGTCACAATAGATGGCAGGCCCATTATGATATTCTACATCTATCATGTTAACCTGCCCCCACCCATACTCAGCATGAATAACACCAGGTAAAGGATGATTAACATTAATTCTCACTTTCATGGGAACTGAAAAATAATTATTTCCTAGAGGTATAGGTCTCTGTTTGGATATTAATTCACCTAATTCTACTAGATAATCACCTACTAAGAAACTATTGAGTTGATCTCTCCTTACACCATGCAAAATTTACTCTAAAGATTCAAAATCAAAAGATAATTCTTGCATAGGATAGGTAGTATCCCAAAACTTTATATAAAATAAGTCTCCCCATACAGTTCTAGATCCATTATGTAAAACATTGTTTAACTCAGATATATTTTGAAAACGTATGAGAAAACATTCTTTCCTAGCAACATCAGCTAATTTTAAAACATGCATACCTCCCCTAATATGCCATTTAACTTTCAAAGCACCAAATAGTTCCTGACTATTCACATTTTCTAAAGATAAAAAACATCTTATAAGGCTGTTCTTCCATACATCTCTTTTTGAAGCATCAAACTCAGTGTCTCTAATATTGATAGAGTTGAAAAAGTTTGAAAGGTTGTTAACATCACCAGACTATACATTTGCCATTATATCCTAACTAAAACAAGAATAGTTGATTTCAAAACCAGGGAGCTTGTGATTATACTAACACAGGACAATATGAGAAAGGTTTGAGATATTATAGGTATGACAAAGATTGTTTTGGTTTGATTATTACTAGTTAACGAATATTTATAGTGAAAGGATATCATATAAAACACTTGTTTTTACCTGCAAAAACAATGTACCGTCTTTGGGTACTTTCGTAGTGCTCGGAGATCAAAGTCGAACAAGACAAGCCTAAACCACGGATGGCCGTTCCCGTCTTGCTTCGGTCACAGAGAGGATAGAGGTTGGTCTAGGGAGGGAAACAAAGAAGAAACTTGAGATCGGGTTGAGGATGTGTTTTGGGTGTAAGAGTTCAAGATCTCCGTCGTGAAGTCGACTGAAATCTCCAAGGCTAGAACGTGTTTCGATTCTCAGGTGTTTCTCCGAGGCTCTGGTTGTTTCTGTGCGTGTTCTAGGTGTACTGAACGTTCTTGATGTTCTCAATTGTTCTGCCTTGGAAGATAGAGGAAGCCTCTATTTATAGTTTGAACTCACCCTGATCTATCGACAGAGAAGGTGGAAGTCGTGGAAGAGTGGAGGAGTGGAGGACATGCGTTGGTTTCCGTAACTGCCTGAGTTGTGTGGAACATGCCCACTAGCGCCATCTTCTCGTAACTGTCCACTATCTCCATCAGTTTCTTTCAACTGCCGTAGACCGCCAGACCAATACCCCTAAAGTTATCCCCCCATGTGATGTTTTGATATCTCGAGTGAGTGATACGCGGATATTGCGTAGTTGAGTTGAGTAGAGTAGGGTTGTACGACTGATTGTCGTGACCAACATGATGTAGTGTCTCCTGGACACAAGTATAGGAGTGGCCTTGGTCTTTGGCCAAGGCCATAAGTGCTTGATTGCGCTTTGGCGCTAGTTATGGTGGCGCCATGGCTCTTGGCGCCACGGCCTTGGCCTTTGGCCAAGGCCAACCTAGCCAATTTAGGACGCGCTTTGGCGCTAGGTGTTAAGGTGACGCCATGGCTTATGGCGCCACGACTTTAGCTTCTGGCCAAAGTCCACTCATTATGGCGCCATGGGTCATGGCGCCACGGCCTTGGCCTCTGGCCAAGGCCAGCCTGTTTGCGGCTATTTTCCTCGTTACGGCCTTGGCCTTTGGCCAAGGCTAAGTAGGTTTGTGGCGGCTTACGCCGTGGCCTTGGCCTCTTGGCCAGGGCTGATCTCTTGCGAATCCATGGTGTCTCATGGTTTGGTGGTGCCATGCTATGTGGCGTCATGGCTTTGGCATCTGGCCAAGCTCGACTTTGGGGCAACCTGTGCCTTAGTCGTGGTGTGAGTGCTTATGCTACAACACACTTGAAGTCATGGCGTGTTTATCCATGGTATGCTAGACCATCCTGAACTTGGGATTAGGTCTGCTTAAGCCTGCTTAGGCTGTTGTATGCTCCTCAGAGAGCTCCGGACCGACCTTTAGAGCTTCAATATTCCTGAGATTCGCATCAAGACTCGCATGTTGAGTCGTATTAAGAGGAAATCCATGAGGATACATCTCTATTAACTCTTCACCGTGTACCATTGAGCGATCTGGTTCTGGTATCGAGAAGGGTGTCGACACGAAGCAGATCAATGGGTTTAATATGTTGGTGAGGTTATCAGTACTGCACTATGATATTATCCTCTCCACCGGAGTTGGAGAGAACTCATAGAGAGTTTATTCAGCTCATGGACTGGGTTGCACTGTGAGCTATAAAGATGTGCCAAAATAGGCGATCGCCCTTAATAAGGCATGGTTTCGAGGGCGTTTTTACAATCTTGTCCCTCTCTCATTTTTCACCATCTACAGAAAGTCCCCTGGTTAGTCTGGGACAGTAATGTTTCATACTAAGCATTCGAATGGTGATGGCAACCTCAATCGTTACGAGGTTCTCTATTCAGCACTAGTGCAGGGTTTCGTAGACTAAAAGTAAATTCGTGTGTAAGTACATACACGTTGCTAAGCAAGGATTTCTGGTTAACGGGGTGACAATTATCCCGAGGCTCAGGGCGTTCTAGGTGTGGCCCCTACAGGCCTCGCAGGCCTATCCTCTGGTCGATTCTCGGCTCAGCTTGACTAAGGAGCTCTTAGGGTTTCTAAACCCACATGGATGCGAGATCACACTTTCGTGTTGTCGCTGGTGTTATTTTTATTTTTTTTATTATTATTTTTTTTTTCTTCTAAGTTATTCGCGGCGCCATAGGTTTCATGGGCCACGACCTTTGTGGCGCCGCAAGCTCTTGCGGTGCCGTGACTTTTCTAAAGAAGGGGACGCTACGCTTAGTGAGGTCCCCGGTGTCATGCATGTGAGTACATACATAGGCTAGGTCTTAGCCAAGAAAATGAAAGGAAGGGAGAGGTTTTACCCGTTTTAGCAGAGAGCTTTTCCTCATTCTTGTCATGATCAAGTCCTTGTTTCGCCTTGATCATCTCCACCTGGAGAATGGTTATGTGATTAGCTAATTTCCTTAGCAGCGCCTTTGGTGCAAGCTTGGGTGGTGTATTTTCCAGCGGCACGCGTCCATTGGTGTTCAGAGTTGAATTCGTAGCGTTGAGTGAGGTGGAGCGCTGATGCTTTACAATACAATGACCAATCCAGTGGTAACCGGCATCATCGGTTGGTAGAGAGATACCGGGGAAGTCGATCGTATTCTTTCTCTTTGGTGTGGATCTGAGCGTCTTCCGTTTTTGGTGTAGAGCATGTGCCGTCCCGTCTCGGTATCCCCTCTACAGAGACTTCCCCAAAAGCACGACGATTGCGCCAAGTCCCCAGTCGTTGAGGAGGGTGTTGGATTCAAAATAGACGAACTACTTGGTGAAGATGTTTACCTCGCCGTCTTTAATGTGTAGTGAAGTTCCAGGAGGATATCGGCGCTATGAGGCGTTTCTCCATGAGATGTGGCGCCATGAGGTGTGGCCCCATGATATGTGGCGCCCTGAGGTGTGGCTCTATGGTCTTGGTAGCGTCGTGGATGTCGGCGCTATGAGCTTTGCACCATAGCCTATTCGTTGTAAACTCCGACAGTTCGCGTCTTGCGTGCCTCCTGATGTTTGCGCCATATATCTTGACTCACTGGTTGTATCACCACGAAATTTTTACACGTGGTAGTAGACGTCTAGGGAAGTATTGTGTCCAAAAATCTCTTCAAGGCTCATCGTAGATTTCCTGCAGTACTCGTCGTGGTCTTGCACATGATTCTTGATTACGCGTCTCGCGTGTGTTGTAGTGTTTGTGTCGTATCTCCCAATCCCCTTGGTGGATTGGTACGAAATTTTAGTATGTGTTGGGAGACATACATAGAAAGATTGTGTCCGAAAATCTTTCAAAAATCCCTTGTGGATTTCTCAAACCGGTGGTTTCTTCGCGACGGAAGTTGCTGGCGCAGGAAATTCTGACAGCTCTTCTTTTCTCCAATGTTCACGCCATATTTCTCAAACCACATGGAGTTATTGTATGAAATTTTACCACAAAGTTTTAGACATTAAAAAGGAGTTTGTGTATTAATTTCACCCAAGGACTCCTCACGAGCTATCCGCAGCAACTGTCTTGGTTTCGTATGTAAGTTCTGTGCGCTGTAATGTTGGCGCCATATATCTTGATCCACGGATTGGATCGCCACGAAAATTTTACACATAACATAATATACCTGAAGGAAGATGTTATCTAAAATTCACCTTCATATCTCTTACTGATCTTCCGCGTTGCCCGTTTTCATGAAGGTTGTCGTACAACGAAATTGGTACGTAGTCGTGAGCACGTCTTTGTTTGTCTCCAGAGTAGGTTTGCTCCATGGAGACCCAAAATAAGATAATTTCTCCACAATATGGTTTACCGTACTTGGTTGGTAGCTCTAACGCTGAGGTTGTGGGTGATAGTGTTGATTAAAGTTCTTCCTTTGGGTCTCCCTTCCTTCGAGAGATCTGTAGCGGGTAGTTCCATGCTGTATGGACATCTCTGGTCGAGTAGGCTCTTCCCATGATGATGAAGCGCTTTGGTAGAGACAAGGGAGCATCTGTTGTACTTCAAGTTTCCCTTTCGATCGTAAAGCCGGTATTGCTATCGGTACTTGGTGGAGTGAAGAGCGGCGGTGGAGAGGAGTCCCCAGCTATGTTTTCTGATATCTCATCAGCGCCTCTTGTTGAGTTCTCCTTCCCTCGTGCAGACACATATGTATTGGCCTTTCGAAGACGAGGAGGCGGAGTGTTCTCTCTAGTTGTTGAGACTCATCGGGTCGGGGTAATCCGGTTGCTCCTTCCTTATTCAGGCGTCTAATAGCTCCAGTACTTCGTCGAAGATGATGAGTCTGGGAATCCTGTATAGGCTTCAGTCCTCGTACTCCTCGCGGTTGTTGTTGCAGATTTGCATCTTGTGGTTGGGTCACATTCTTGCTTGGGACCCTTTGAGTTGTATTGTGTTGATACCCTATCGTCTGGTTGTCGACGGGTCTCCTGTTATCACGAGCTTCTTCAATCCTTACAGCTTGGATCCTTTCCTATCAAGACAGGGACGACTGTGGTTGATCGTCTTGCGGCTTCGGAAGTTTGAAGTCTGACCTTCCTGCAATGAGGAGCATCCCATGAGAGAGGGGTTTTTCGGATAGGGAGGTTGGTGTGGACGAGATAGAGATGCACCTCCCCTTCTTGGTTCTCCAAGGGGTTTCTCTTGGTCGAGTAGCAGAGTTGGACTGTTGGACATGCTTGTAATCAGGTTTGTCTTGAGAGTCCAAACCCTGGAGTTCCTGGCTGGTTGCAGTGGTGACTCTGGAAGTCCCACGTCTCGTCATCATTCTATTAATGATGATGGAGTTGTCCGTCCCTTCAGTGTTTGTTGGTAAGTCTTTTGTTGCCATGGGTATTACAAGTTTGATTTACCTCTTTCCAATGGTTGCAGCGTCGTAACTTGTGGCGCCATCACTCGTGGTATCCTAGATTGGGGCGTCATGATTCGTGTTGTGATCCTCTTCGACCCATACTGTCACCTGAAGTTTTCAAAGCGAGCTTGAAGTCGTATGCTCTGGGTGTGTCACCTTTGTAGCTGGACTCTTCCTCTTATTCCCTTTGGTGATGGTACTCACGAAAGGCAAGTTGTCGTAGTATCGTTTGTTGATGAGGTTGATGTCGCCTTCGGCATTACAAGCCTCTTCGCTTCTTAGGGGTTTGGCCCTCTCTGGTAGCGCTGGTGCAGGCGAGGCAAGTCTTTTGCAGTTTCATGGAGGGCTCGGTATACAAGGATCATTTCGCAGAGCTCCAATGCCGGGTAAGGTCGTCGTACTAAGTGTAGGCTCTGCCAGTGGGGGCTCCGGGAATTTTCTGAGCCTCAGTACTCGGTGGTGTCGATGCTCCCCTCTTGGAGAAAGGGGCCCTCTACACCCTGTGTGGGCACGTTAGTCAGTGCTGGTGAACTGGCGTCGTCTCCTCCTCTGGGTTCTGGAGTGGTCTCTTCAAATCGTCTTTTGCGGCATATCCGAGTTGTGGCTCTCTCCATGTTGAGGCTCTCCTTGAGTAGAGATCATCTCGTCATCCTAGACGGGGATCGCTGCGGTGTTCGTATTAGTAGCAGATCTGGGAGTTCCTTTGGCTTGTGAACTTGTTGACGGTTTCGTGGTTACAAATATCTGGGCGATATCAGACAGTAGACCCGTCTCTGCAGAAGTACCTAAAACTTGCTAGGGAGTATGCCCAGAGGATCACAGGTATCAAGTTTCGCCACATCTGCAGAAAAGACAACAGGCACGCCGATGCATTGGCGTTCATCTCCTCAATGATGACAAATCCAGATGTCCCTTCTATAGCTATTGAAAGAGTGACACAATCATCGGTAGCAGCTCGAGAACAAAGAGCGGTGTTGACGACAAACACTGAAGAATCAGCAGAGACAGACTGGAGAACGCCGATACGATACTATTTGGATCGCCTAACGCTACCAGGAAAGCGAATGCTAGCTCACCAAGTTATAAGCCGATCGGCGAACTATGAGCTCCGAGATGGAATTTTATATCGCCGGTCATTCTCTGGACCACTGCTGCGCTGTGTATCGAGAGAAGAAGGCAATAAATTATTGAAAGAAATTCACGAAGGAGACTGCGGGAATCACAGTGGTCAGAGAGCCCTAGCATTAAAGGTCAGAATGCAGGGATATTATTGGCCCTGGATGAACAAGGATGCAAAAGAATATGCTCAGCGATGCAAACCATGCCAGTTGTATGGAAGAAGAATTAAGGCGCCGGCGACATCTTTAAATTCAGTGCTCAGTCCTTGGCCCTTAGCCAAGTGGGGCATTGATATCATTGGACCGCTGACTACAGGCTCTGGGCAACGGAAATACATCATCGTGGCGACAGATTATCTCACTAAGTGGTGTGAGGCCAAGGCTATCAGGAAGAAAACAAGACAAGAAGTATTCACATTCATTTGGGAGAATATATTATGCAGATTCGGCGTACCAGCGAAGATATGCACTAACAATGGAAAAGAATTGGTCGGCGACAACATAAGAAAGTTACTCGCCAACTACAGTGTCAAGTTGGGAAAGTCAACTCCCTTGTACCCTCAGAGTAATGGGCAGGCAAAAGCCACCAATAAGACTATTCGAATGGGACTAAAGAAAAGGCTAGAGAAACATAAAAAGGCATGGTGTGAACATTTACACAATGTCTTGTGGTCGTATAGAACCACGGTTCGTGAAGCAACATGAACATCTCCTTTTTTACTCACTTTCGGCGCTGAAGCAGTACTCCCATCTGAAGTAATCTTGCCTACCACAAAACACGAAGCATGGGAAAAGAATTTGAATACCGACTTGATCCTAGCTAAACTGGATGATTTAGAAGAGCAGCGGCTGATCGCCCTCACACACATGGAAAATTATCATCGCCGACTGTCTAGAGAATACAACAAGCGGGTGATCCCAAGAGAATATCAGCCCGGCGATTTGGTACTTAGAGAGATTCCCCCGTCTCAGCGAGAAGGATGCAGGAAGTTGGAACCTGTATGGGATGGCCCATATGTAGTCAAGAGAGTGGCTGGGCCAGGAGCGTATATACTGATTGATGAGCACGGCGTGCAACTTGAACATCCTTGGAACGCCAGGTTCCTTAAGAAGTATTACCCTTGAAGGGAACAATGTAAAATCCAAAGTCTTGGGCGGGCATAATACCTAAGAAGTCTTATTAGCTAATGTAAAACAACAGCGAATAAGATTCGGGGATATAGGTTTGCTATCATGCGTCGAACCCCGTTAACAAATCATTATGTCACTCGCATTTTCTGTTACTGGGTATTCTAACCACAGTGGCGGCTAAAACTTCAAATCTCCAATAGCACTATAGGCTGAGGCAAAAATGTTCAGTATCAGGCTATAAAGCCGCTTGCAGAGGCACAGGTGCCCAATAATCACAAGGCAATAAAAGCCATGTAAAAACCCTGATCAGGTACTAAGGCCAAGCTCCATATTTCTAAGGCATAATGCCCAAATCAATAAAATCAACTAAGAGCCAAGGTCTCTTATGCAGGAAGCTTGCTTGCTTCATTGAGTGAACAACCTCCTTGTAAATGGTTAGTCCAACCCAGGTTAGCTATAAGGCCAGTCGTGTTACTTGTTGGTCTGTAAGTGTTTGGCGCATAAGAACCCTTTGCTGTAGCATCACATCGGCGGTGCCGCCGGTGTGCTAATCCGTCTACGCCGTAGCATCACCTCTGGCGGACGCTATAGTGTATTAAAGTCTATGAGGGCAACCCAAACAACTTATATTAGATCGCCGACGGGCACAAGTAATAGATACGGCTGGGTGTTAACCTTCGGCTCTGTATGAAATTGTTGGCTGTACAAGCAAAGGACTTCACTCAATGGCAAGTTAAGTCTTTGAAGATACACAAGAAATAGAAGCAATAAATCGAGAAAGGGCAAGTTACGACTCAATAACAAATACCAACAAGCATGATTATAACACGGAAAGAAAACTATTTTAAGGAAACATAGTTTGTACAGAAGGAGGAACAAAAATTCAAAGCTAGGGCAGGTGAAGAAAACATAATACTTCAACACAGTAATAAAAGGAACGGAAATCATATCCGCCATAACCGAAATGAGGAAGAAAGATTGTTCATTACAAAAACAAAGAAATTATAAAAGCATAAAAAGAGGCCATAAACTATAAAAGAAGGTCGCCAGGATCTCTTGTATGTCAATAATCACGGACCATCCTGGTCCTCGCCATCATGGGTTCTATCTTCTTCTTCAGGCTGGCCGCTGCCAGTGTTTTCACCCTGCTTCTTTTCCTCTTCTTCTTCTTCTTCCTCTTCTTCTTCTTATTCGTTTTCTTCTTCGCGGACTTCCTCCTCCTCCTCCTCAACATCTTCCTCGCCGCTAGACCCGGACCCCTCGCCATCATGATCGCAATCCACTACTTCCTTCGCGGCGGGAGCTTTGGGGGTAAGAGCATACTCGGCAGGAATTTTCAGATTCATCTTGGGAAATTCCCTGTTGACATATTCTTGAACGGCGATGAAGTCCATCAGAAGTAATTGCTGTTTGTGCTTAGCATCCTTGGCCTGGAGATCTTTCTGAGCCTGGCTTAAATCAGCTTGAAGTCCACTCTGGATTTTGCCCAAGTACTTCACCTTATTTTCAAGGCCTTCAATGCTGGTTTGGCATTTCTTGTGATTTTCAAGCTGAAGGTTCAGTGCGGCGATTTGGCTGGGGCATTGGCGGTGAGCTTCTGTAGCTTGTTTTAACCTTTCTTCACAACCATTGTGATGGGTGAGCTTCCCGGCCAAATCGGAAATGGTTTCAGTACACAGCTTATGATCCTCAACAACTTTATGATGCTTCTTCAATTCGTCCTCCAACTGTTTGACCCGCTCTGAAAAATAAAACACAGAAGTTAGAAACTGAGGCAGCACGGAGGATAAGGCGGAGAAATATCCTAGGAATCTACCTTCCAACTCGCTCACGTGCTTACAAGCACCAGTTTGGGCTTCTACAAGGAGTTGCAGATGGGATTCAAATTTGGCATTAACAGAAGAGCCGGACACATTGGCCACTTGTTGTAGTTGGGCCTTTAGCTGATTGTCAAGTTCTCTGGCACGATCGCCATGAATTTTACAAAAATCTTTCCACTTTTGCATTTCCTGTTCGGCGATCCCTCTCCGAAATGGCAGTACTAAGGCGAGAGGCAAGTTTATCATCTCTCGCCTTCTCATCTAAACGCAGAGAGCTCGCCCTCATATGATCCACAATGGCGGCTTCTCTTCGCTTGTTGTTAAGTTCAGCTAGGCGGCGGGCATTATCTCGTTCACTCTCCATCCATTTTAGATCGGCTTGGGAAACTTTGAGAAGATTATCAAGGTTAACATTTAATTCGTTAACATAATTTAATTCTCGGCGGTACCACTCAATAGTCTTAGCCTGGCCGTACAGCATATTGCACTTCTTAGCATTAGCATTCGCCAAGTTATCTATCTCGGTTTCAGCTCGCTTCAGTCGTGTGTCAGAATGCTGACGGCAACCTTGGAAGGGGCAAGATCTAAGGGACTCGGCGAAAGACTAGAATATAAAGAAATTTCACAATCTGCAAGTTGAAAGAGAAAAATACCTTGAAGCTCATCACGTTCATTGGATTCTTTGATGCTAGCGTTAAGCCACTTTGTCGCCTCTGCTTCTTTTTCCTTCAACCGACGCTCGAGATCTTCGTTTTCACGAGACAGGAAATTTACCACATCGCCTTGTGCTTCAAAAGTGTCAATAAGTCTCAAGCAATGTTGAAATCCCTGTGGCAGGAGCAAAAAGAAGAAGTCAACATAGTAAGACACAATGGCTGATAAAGAAAATACTACAACAAATAATTACCGCGACGGCCATAAAGAAATGTTCTTGAGGAGTCAAGTCTCGGGCCACAGAGGATAAATCCCTAGAATGGGCTAAGCCAGGTGTGGAATACTTCAGCATAGCTTCATAATAAAGGGAGTTCAAACTGTTCTTCTCTTCTTCCAAGGAAAGCAACCGGGAGAAGGAATCGGCGAGCCTATTAACCAATTCGCCAGTGTCACCCCTCCTTGGGAATCGGGGAGCTCTGTCGCCGGGAGGCATCCTGTGCAGATCTGTGATAGCGGCTAAAGAAGAGCTAGAACCGCCAACCTCTCCAGTAGGACAGGTAAAAACGTCCCTAGCGATAGGGGATCGTGGAGGAACAGAAACATTATCGCCAGATTCATTGGTAGGCACAATAAGTTCTGCCCCAGGAGGAGTTTTCGCAGATTCTTTCACTGGTTCGGCGTCAGTCATCACCATATCGCTGTCCTTTTCCTCAGAAATGGTTTCCAAATTTTCAGTAATACGGGTTTTATCCTTCAAGAGGATGGAAAGTTTCTTAGAAGGGGCAGACTTTGTAGAAGCAGAAGTTGAACGCCGAGGACGAGTAGAAGCTGGTTGAGGCAGAACAGCGAGAGACTGCTGAGGCAGGGTGTCGCAAATCTTGGCGGAAGATCCACTTCGGGAATCTCCGGCGGAAGCATCATACTTAATCTTTTTCAGTGTTTGGCGGAGTTCTTCTTCAGGAGACAAAATAGGAGTACTCTGCGAATGAGATAAACACAACCGTCAGATCTCGAAAAAAGCAGAGGCAAATATAGATATATATTTTAAAAATATATGCAGATATATTTTTAAAATAAGAAAACTTAGTATGCTTGTTCCTAGATCTAAGGCTGTGTTTTCCTTAGAACTTTTCAATGTAACATAGATATATATTTGGCGAAAAATGAATCATCAATTACCTGAGCAGAGGAGGATTTCCTCTTGGTAGATTTCTTGGTGGCGGTAGACTGCAGCAGCCAGTTACCTTGAGAATCTATTTGTATTATGCCATCGGCGCCGAGATATTGCTTCTCTTCTGCCCAGTCTAAGTGGGTAAAATCATGATCTTTGAAGCGCTTGTGCTCCTCAAGGAAGTCTAGTCGTTTGATTGTCTTACCCTCGTCACACCACCCTAGCAGCCAAGGACCCTCTAGCGACAAGGTATATTGGTCCATCCGGTCTCAGAACTCTTTCTCGCAGTGACAGTACCAGTAACCTCCTTGGCATCTACAACACCAAGCATGACCTCTGCCGGTGTCTTAGCCAGTCTCTTTTTAGTAACAAAGCGGTAAGCCCAGGGCTCACCTTTTACTGTGGAAGGAAGAACATCTGCTTTAGAAAATTTTCAACGGTATACTCTTCGGGAGCAAACTTACCCTCTTCAAATAAATCTGGGTAGTTAGTCTTGTTGCTACGACGGAGCTTCCATTCTACCAGAATGCGAATTGCATTCGCCGTAAGTTGGAAGGGACTTTTCTTTATCGCCAGAAACAAGTCGCACATGAATGTATCGGCGGGGTCGTATAAGGGGAACAAATCTGTCTTCCCAGCCTTGAGTGTGCCATAAGCAGTCACCGCCCACTCACAATGTTGGTCTGGCGTTCGAAGATCTTCTAGAGTAGTAGGGTAGAAGCTTTGGTTACCTTTTTTAGGGGTTCCAAGGTTAAAGGAGCAATGAATATTTTGTCATAGGCACAGTACTCTGACCATTTCTTCCAGGATGGGCGTGTAGGAGCCTTAGTAGCAGCGGGAGAAGGTGAAGATTCTACTTCATTGACTGGCGAGTTGGAAGTCTGAGAGGTAGGATTTGCAGAACTAGAAGAGGTTGGAGCGGTAGAAGCCATGAGTACAAAAGGAACCGGAAACGAGATTCAGATGAGATAACGGTTAACCGGAAGAAGCAGAGTTACCGGAAAAGATGAATAATCCGGCAAAGCAGTAGCAGCAGAAGAACAAAGCACAGGACTCACACAAGAAGGGGAGAGAGATGAGAGTGAAGGAAGAAAGGAGAATAAAATGCGAAAGATTGGGGAGGAAATACCGAAGCTTTGAAGGAGTATGACAGCAGCAGGGGAGGATTAGGGCTTAAAGGAGCTTCTGAAAGTTTTTGCTCTCGAGTGAAGAAGAAGGAAGTAAGGAGTAGAATGAAAAACCTAGAATTTATTGGAAGAAAAATTTAACTGGCAGTCGGCGGTTACAAATCGTGGAGAAGTAGCGGAGATCGTGGGTACCAACGGTTACAAGTCATAAAGTGAAGATGGCTGCATGAAGAACACGTGGCGTAACGGAAGCTGAGAGAAGGACACGTGGCGTAACTGAAACTCAGTGGAGAGTATGCGACGTAATTGAAGTAGTAGTGGAGAACGTGGGCGCGACATTTTCGGCGGAGGAAAGGAATTTCATCTCCGGCGATCAAAGATCTTGGAGATGAAAGAGGCAAAATGTAAGGGTAGAAAATGCCTTTGCATAGTAATAGCATCTCACGGGCGAAGGTGTATCGAAAGGCCACACGAGAGAAGCATGGAATCAACAATGGAAGCTGTGGGCGAAGCATCTAATACTTGGGCACAGTGGCGAGGTATGAAGCAGGAGCCGGCGGGGTACAACGCATTAGCAAAGCGAGAATGGCATAGCGGGGGAAGGTGATAAGTAGGTGAGAAGTGGTTGAGCATTCATTACTCGTCAGAACGGATAGATTGTCAGAGTTGACTCGTTGACTCAGTGGAAACCTCGTCAGCAATCCTTATCCTTAAGGAGACTTGCCCGCCCAAGACGGATAGGAGAAATAACGCCTCGGCGATATACTCTGTCGGCGAGTGAAGACAAATTAATGTCAGCAAGTAATTTGTCTGTGTTAGCTGTATAGCACTATTGTAATCCCCTATAAATAGCGAGAGAAACCCTTGAGTTAGGGGTGGGACATTTCATGGTTTGGTCTAGAGAGAGGAAAAGTACTTCACTTGCTCTCCTTAGCCCAAAACAGGAATTGGGGTTCTTATTGGTGGGATCATACGTAGAAGATTGCTAGGTAAGAGAGATGTAATCATGCTTAATATTAGTGGAATCCCTTGGATGTAGTCCTCCTGTATGAGGGCGAACCAAGTAAAATATCTTGTCAAGTATCTCTAACCCTTCTCTCTTTAATATTTCTCATGTTACTTGTTAGTTGTATACTAGGAAATGATTGTGTGTATGTTGATGTATGATATTTGGGTGTACTGTATAAGATCTAACCATCGGGATTTTATACTGTTATAAGCTATTCCATACTCTAGAAGAAAACCTCAGAGACCGGAGAACAGGACACCTGTTTCAACTATGACTACTGAAAAGTGGACTCCGAAGAGAGGGAACTCCAAGAGCAATCAACCTCGATCCTCCAAAGAGATGATAAACCTGAATAATTTGGACAAGATGTTATCAGGATACACTAAGCTCAATGAAGACCTTGAAAAACAGGTTCAAGAAGCTAGGAAATCATCCATAAGTTTGTCAGATACTGAGCCGTATCCCAATGACAATCGCTTATATGATAACTTTGGAAAAGGTAGAAGATCGAGGAGGTCTAGACGAAGGTCCAGACCAGGTGAGTATGACAATACTCACCCCAGCACTCAAACCTGAGTGTTGCAAACTATTTCCTTGTCTTAGTACTGAGAGATAAGGAAATATGAAAACAGGGGGGAAGAAACCCTGACTATGATAATCAGTACCACTCGGAATAGGCACCTGAGTGCACAAACACGGTTATGTCAAAAACCATGTTGTGAGAAAAGGTACGAAGACACTTGTCCAGGCTGACGTGTTCAAAAACCTGTTGTGAACGGTTCCCGAACCGTCAGAAGTATTTTTCTGTACAAAAACTCAAACTACGCGAACACAGTGTTTCTCTGCGAAAAAGAATCACTCAAATCTCAATTAGATTACTTCATTGTTATCTAAAACACAAACACAAACCCAAGGGACTCTGGGTGTGCAAAATTGTGTGAGATATTTGAGTCAATTCCTTCTTGGTATTCCTATATAAATACCACAATACTTGAGGAATAATTATTCAAGTATTTTCTCTGCTATTCTACCTCTAAAAATGGAGAAGTTTAGCTGTGCTCAAGGCGCTGAAGAGATAGAAAGGGAAGAAGAGATTCTGGAAGAAGAAGAAGAAGAGACTATGGCTTTTCATACTTGTCAGCTTGGGGTTTATGCCTTTGATGCTTATGAATATGAAAAATTGGATCAGAGGGTTCAAATTTCATCAGCCATCGTCTATCGCTTCTTCATAGATTATGAAACCATGAAAAATAATACCATGGTCACTACAAGAAAGAACGCATTGCTTAGGTACCAGTTGGAAGCTGTACAGGATGAGCTTGCTCTCTTGAAAAGACGGATCAAGAAACTTGCTGACAACAAGTATTGTGAAGTCTGTAATGCCAAAAGTGGCTAGTTTTCCAAATAGCAATCCTAAATAAAGTTGTTAACAACAACTTTTTGTTCAGATTTATTCTTTCTTAGTGGATCAGATTTGTTGGTTCCTTGTGAGAACTTGTTCTTACTTTTGCCTAAGGAATATGAACTAAATCTGTTTAGTAGTTTGCCTTTCATGCTTTTTAGAGTTTTTCAAGCATGTACTACTCTAATTCATTAATAAAAGTTCTTTTTAGATGTTATTAATGATGTTTGCAATACTTGATTTGCCTACCTCAATCTTATTGCAAAACATAGTTTTTTCCATTGCTTCGGTAGTGATGTAAAGCTGTGTCTATTTACAAAAGTTATGCTTTTTCTCACGATTAAAAAACTTTTGATTATATGGTTTTTAGGTTTTTCAAACTCGGAATCATATAACTCTTTTTCCGAAAAAATTGGCTAAGGAAAAGAGATTATTAACAAAGAAAAACTGGATAACATTCAATTGTTCTTGTCCATGTTAGTCTTTGTCAGTTGTTCTT
>JAJJMA010167425.1:0-10345 GCA_023529015.1 Papaver nudicaule | reverse complement strand
CATAAAAAGCATTTATGTCATTTTTTGTTGCATACAGATTTTTCTTTAAATTAGGGGTAGTTCATAAAATACATGATTAAGAGGGGAAAAATGTTGTCTGTAGAGCGTATTCTTCTCTGACTTGACGTTTCCTAAATCTAATCATCCAAATCATCAACATTGTATCTTTTTGGTGACTTTTATAGACATATAAAAGAAGATACTTCACAACAGTCACCGATATTTCAGAATCGAGTTGCTGGTACTTCCTCGTCCTCATCCAAATCATCATCATCCGAAGCATCCTCATAAGGTGCTTCCCAACCCTCTTCATCAGATATTTCTGCCTGGTCATTTTCAATGTGATGAGTACGTCTAGTAATAAATATGTGCTACAATGTATTCATATAATTTTTGTTTGAATTTTCACCTGTTTTTGGTTTGCTTGGATCAATTGTTGTGCCCATCCGACCAATGGTCGGTTGATGTATGTTATTTCATAGACCTTTGTTGTTCTTGATATTTTTCTGATCTCCCAACAATATGTATGTATAATACATCAAATATTTCTCCCTATATTGGTGTTTCATCAGATTAGAAAAACATACTAATAACAACATAATCCTACGGGTAGCAGTAGGTCAAAGTTAGCACATGAATAATATCGTAATAACCAGGTGATGTGACCCGACATGTACATAAATAACGCTCTGAAGAAACCCAAAGCCCAAGTACCCCACCGAGAAAGCCAACATACATAGACAATCGTCATAAAGCAGCCGTAAAATCACTACGCCACAGGGCCTGATTCCCAACGTTTTATTTTTCGCATCTGCAACGTTAATAGCCGTTGCACACGTGGCAACGTCAAATAACGTTGCGCAATTTTTTTTTAACGTTGCTGTAAATAATTTTTTTTATTTATTAAGCAACGGTATAGCAACGTGGACTAGCGTTGCGCATGAAGGGCTAATATTGTCTTTTTACCGGAAATTAGATATTCCGGATTTATATTTCGTTTTACCCTTTTCTTTTTATTCCTTCTCCTTCTCTGCCTCTTCTCTGCTTCTCGACCTTATCTCTTTCCCTTTCCTTTGCGTTTTTTTTTCTTCTCCACCTCTCACAAACCCACCTCGCTGAAGAACTCTGAGGAAATCATCACCTCTATCCCATCCCTTTCCCCTTCTTCCAAACCCTAATCTTTCTTCTTCTATCGATTTCTTTTGATTTGGATGTGTTGATCTGATCTGGTTTTGGTCTGATATTTTAGGGTTCGGAAGATTGGTTGCTAGAGTCGCTCTACAGAGAGACGATTGTTGCTGTTATCGATCCATTCATCACTACTGATTACATGGTATAATGATTTTCTTACTCTCTCGATTATTATTCGATGATTCTATGTTTAGGTTTTAGGTTACAAATCTGGGTTTCATTTTTCTGGGTTTCTATTATTCGATGATTTCTATGAGAATGGGGTTTCATTTTTCTGGGTTTTGATTCAAAAATTAGAAATGAAGTTTCTTTTTTTCTGGGTTTTGATTCAGAAATTAGAAATGAAGCTCCTTTTTTTTTTCTGATTTTGATTTTGTGTTTTGGGGTTTGATTTTGACTTTGGTTTTGGTGTGTAGGTTATGGATGTGATGATCTTTACTCAGAGTTATGGAGAGCTTGTGTTGGTCCTCTTGTTGATGTACCAAAAATTGGTGAAAGGGTTTACTATTTCCCTCAAGGTCATATGGAACAGGTAAGAATTGATAAACTACTAAGTGTCCCTTTCTGATTATCAATTTGTGTGTTTTTGGTGAAAATTTTGGGCTAATTTTTGGGATATTTGTAGTTAGAAGCATCAACAAATGAAGAATTAGTTCAGAGAATTCCTTTGTTTAATCTACCTTCCAAGATACTTTGTCGAGTTGTTGATATCGAATTGCTGGTAATGATCTTTGTTCTATCTATATATGGTTAGATCTTTATCATGTGTAGTATGATTATGCTAATTTGGATTTTGAATGTGTATGTGTTAGGCTGAACAAGAAACTGATGAAGTTGTATGCAAGAGTCACTTTGCAACCAGAAGATGATGTAAGGAATCATCTCATTTCAGTGCTTTCTTTTGTTGATTTTGCTGTGGGTTTTCGCTGTTTGATTGCTTATAGTTTTGTTTGTTGTTTGTGTTTTTTTCGTGCATTTTAGATGAATGAACCAAGTAGTCCTGATCCATGTACACAAGAACCAACAAGAGAGGCTGTTCAATCTTTTTGCAAGATTTTGACTGCTTCGGATACTAGTACTCATGGAGGGTTCTCCGTTCTTCGGAAACATGCCAATGAAAGTTTACCTCCCTTGGTAAGAGTTTACAACAAACCAAGGTTTGAGCTGTTCTGCCTCTAATTAATAAACTTGAAAGTTTCTCGGATTCCCTTCGTCTGCCTAACTTTGTTCGTCCTTCTGTTTTGGTGATCAGGACAAGTCAGTTTATAATTAGCCTGAACAAGAAACTGATGAAGTTTATGCAAGAGTTACTTTGCAACCAGAAGATGATGTAAGGAATCATCTCATTTCAGTTCTTTGTTTTGTTGATTTTGCTGTGGGTTTTCGCTGTTTGATTGCTATAACTGTTGCCTTCACTTATCTGAATGCATAATTTCTGAACCAAGTAATGAGTGCTGATCCGTTTCATTCAAATGTTCTTTTAATGGTGATATATGTATACCCTGATCTAATGAATGGTTTTATTGTCAATTGTGTGTGCGTAAATTAACGTTTGCCTAGGCCAATCAGGGTTATATTGATGATAAATGGTGTCAAGGAGGTGTGAACTCTGAAGCTTATTCAAATTGGCATTGGTATTTGATGGATATCTTTGTGTATTTCTCACATAATCTTGTTACTATTCCTCCTCCTTGTTGGGTTAATACTGCTCATACTCATGGTGTCCAGGTACTACTCATGGATTTATTTGTTCAATGTGAATTTTTGGAAAGGTGCAGTGTGCAGGGACTTGAACTAACTGACCTTCAGTAGGACAGTTCAGCCCCCTGCATGACCAACTGGAGCTCTGATGAAAGTACTAATCTTGATCACTTGATGTAGTGTTTGATTCTTGTTATGGTGTCAATTTTGGTTTTTTGTAGGTACTGGGAACATTTATAGCTGAATGGGATGAAGGGAAACTAGTTTGCAATGAGCTTTTGGCGACGAAAGAATCTGCGCAAATGTATGCGGAGCGGTTATCAGAGCTTGCAGTGGCTTTGGGATTTGATGGTTGCTGGTAAGATTTTGTGTTTGAGCTTTGTGGAATGCTTGTGAAATTTTTTGGTTAGGATTAGCTTGAGAAGGATGAGATAATGAGATAATAGGTAATAGCTCTGGTGTTTGAATATAGTCCTCAAAGAAGAGTATAGACATGGATTTTAAGTGTATGTAATCTAGTTTAGAAAACATATTTTTTAATAAAATATTTGGTATTTTTGTTAATACAATATTTAGTATTTTTTGTAATACATTTTTTTTTAATTTTAATTATATATTCCGCAACGTTTATAGACGTTGCCTAAATTACAGAAAACGTTGCTCTAAATAAACTCTGCAACGTTACTTACGTTGCTTTAAATAAAAAAGTGCAACGGAAGATGCAACGTAACTTCCGTTGCTTTAAATAATTAAAGCAACGTTAATAGACGTTGCCAAAAATTTGTAACGCCGTTTTTGCAACGCTAATAGACGTTGCTTTAATTCGGCGCAACGTCTATATCCGTTACAAACAGGCCCCTGTGGCGTAGTGAATAACAAACGACACCGAGGTTTTCCTTCACTGCCTTAAGAAAAAGTGGGTAGAATGTGGGACATATTCTCATAAACTCCCTAGGACCTAAAGGGCAACGCCCAAGCCGGAACCTACATACAGTAAAAACCATATATTGATACTCCATATATTAATAAACTCTCTATATAAGTAAAAAATCATAGTCCCAACTTGGGCCAGTTACAAATAGTAATAAACTCCACATTTTAATATCAATACATTTTCTAAGTCCCGCCTAACTAATTTACCTCTATATATTAATAATGGACATTAAATTGAAATATATATATATATATATCTTATTATCTATAGTAGTTTGATAAGCAAATGTAATTTTTTTGAGCTGTTACCGCATCTTTTAGTTTACGGATGCGTAAAACCTCCTCGCCATGGGCACCTTCTTGTTGAAGCCAAAATATTTCGAACTTATCGAGCATGTTTAAAGCTTCTTGACATTAAACTTTTGGTATCTCCATACTACCATCCTCATGACTCCCCCCCTCCACTTCTTGTCTAATTCCATCAATTATTTCTTCCTCAGTTATCGAATAACATTTGCATACATTGAACTAGTTAAAAAAATCATTTTTTTTTGGTATACCTCCATATATTAATAAACTCCATATATTAATAATTTTATAATATATGGAGTTTTTACTGTATAAAAAGTGTATGTGACATAGCATAATAGATGAGGTTGTATGTAACATTGAAGGGTATACCCTCATGGTCCTTGTAAATACCAACTTTAAACCTCATTATAAAGAATCGCATTTCTAATGAATAAGTTCCTTACCTCTACTTTGTTCCTCTTTACCTAGTTTTCTATAAAGATAGCAATTAGCAACTACAGCCATTAACACACTGTTGCAGCAAAATTTAAATAACGTTTAGCATGACGTCCCCATAATGCTACTACTGCGAACGCAACCATCGTGCTTCTGACCTATGCAAGTCTTAAACCATGGTTATGAACCCTTTCATAAGCCACTATGACCAAATTCTATGTTTTGGATTATAATTAGATCCTTATAAAAGGTAAAAATAGTATTGGGGACAAAAAAAAAATCTCATGTGATGACACCAAAATTTGCACCGCTCACTCTGCTCTCCTAAACTCTGGCTATTGAGTTTCTCTACTTCCTTTGATATTCCTAGCTTCTCTAAAATTTGTCTATTAAGTTTCTAAAGGCGGACGAAAAGGAGAAGAACAAATAAGTTTCGTCAGAAACTATATTTGTTAAAGAGAAAGAAGTTTCGTCAGAAACTGGAAGATAATTGATTGTATAATCAAGGGTTTTGAATAATAATTGATAATAATAAGATGTGTCTTCTCATCAAGAGAACTGGCCTATATATAGGCTTACATAACCGACTAAAGAGAAAGAAAGGAAACTAACCTAAACTAGGAAAGTAAGAGTCTTGTCTAAATAAGGAATACTCATAAGAGTATAATAAAATACGTAACGCATAACTAAGGAATGCAGTACTAAAGATGTACTACATCAGTCCCCCCCCCTTCTTGAAAGAAACTCGCCCTCGAGTTATTCAGCAAATAGGACTTCATTTTCTCCATGAAACGTGAAAATCTCTTGCACGTTGAAGATATTGGAGATGTTCCAATCTGGTGGCAGATCAATGACATAAGCATTATCTGATTTTCTTTAGAACTTTGAATGGTCCATACTTTTTCATCTTTGTTTTATTGTAAGTCCCAGTAGGAAAACGTTCCTTTCATAGATGAATAAGCACCAATTCTCCTTCTTTAAAAGTCTTCAATCTTCTATGTTTATCTGCAGCTTCTTTGTATTTGGCGTTTGAATCTTCAAGCTTTGTCTTCACCTCTTGATGTATTTATGAAACTTTTTGTCAACCAAGTTGTCTGCTTTTAAGCTAGACGGCTGCATTTTGGGAAGTACTACCAAGTCCAATATATGATTAGGAACCTTAGAATACACAATCTCAAAAGGTGTCTTACCTGTAGACCTATTGAGTGATGTGTTAATAGCAAATTCCATGTGTGGGAGCAGATTGTTCCATTGTTTTTCCTTGCCTTCTATAAGCTTAGCTCTAATCAGATTCCCTAAGGAACGATTAACCACTTCAGTTTGGCCGTCAGTTTGAGGATGGGCAATAGTGTTATATTGTAATTTTGTTCCCAATCGCATCCATAATGACTTCCAAAAGTAGCTCAGAAATTTAGTGTCCCTGTCAGACGTAATAGACTTTGGAACTCCATGTAAGCATACCACTTCCTTGAAAAACAGATAAGCAACATTGGATGCGTCTGTTGTCTTCTTACAAGCTATGAAATGGGCCATTTTTGAATAACGATCCACCACAACCATGATAGAATCATTCCCTTTGGAAGTACGTGGTAAACCAAGCACAACATCCATACTAATGTCAACCCATGGAGCATCTGGTACCGGCAGAGGAGTGTACAAACCTGTGTTTTGTATTGTTCCTTTGGACTGTTGACAAACCATGCACTTCTGAACATATTTGTGAACATCTCTCTTCAAGGAAGGCCAATAGTAGCATTCTTCAACCATAGCTATGGTTTTATCACGTCCAAAATGTCCTCCAAGTCCACTTCCATGCAGTTCTTGCATAAGATGAAGTCGTAATGAACAGTGAAGAATGCATAGTCGATTCCCTTTGAAAAGAAAACCGTCTTGAATAAGAAATCCATCAATACTCCCCGTAGAAGATCCACATTTTTCCCACATAGTCTGAAAATCTGGATCATCCTTGTATATTTCCTTCAAGAAATCAAAAGCTACACTTTCATGTCTAAGAGTGACTAAAAGATGAGCCCGTCTACTCAAAGCGTCAGCTACTTGATTTAGTTTTCCACCTATCATGCATTATGTTGACTTTAGCTGAAGTTTGCAGAAATTTGAGAGCTTGATTATCAGTGTTGACAATAAACTCACTGTGAATGAGATAAGGATGCCACTGCTTCGATGCTTGAACAAGTGAAATCAACTCTATCTCATAAGTCGACCACTTCTTTCTTGTATCTGAATTCTTTTCACTGTAAAAAGCAACTGGATGATCTTCTTGAGCCAAAACCGCGCCAATTCCTACTATAGAAGCATCACAGTGAATCTCAAATGGTTTATCAAATTTGGCATAGCAAGAACAGGGGCACTACAAGAGAATGTAGTATATGTTAACTTAAAGGCATTACAAGGCTTATAAATGTGAACTATATGGCATTACAAGCCACTCATATAACCCTTCACGGGTTTTAAATGCAGTCTTCCACTCATCACCTTCACGAATACGTATTTGATGATAACCACTTCGTAAATCAAGTTTAGTAAAACCTTAGAACCAGCAAGCATGTCTATCATGTCATCAATCCTAGGTATAGGAAACCTATAGGGTATTGTTACTTTATTTAGAGCTCGACAGTCAATGCACATACGATAACCACCATCTTTTTTGTCAACTAGAAAAGCTGAACTAGCACAAGGACTTTTACTAAGCCTAATTAGTCCCTTTTGCAAAATATCATCAACTTGTCCCTGTAATATCTCATGCTCTTTCGGACTTAATCTATAATGAGCTTGATTAGGAAGAGAAGTTCCAAGGATGAAATCAATTTGATGCTGCAAAACTCTCAAAGGTAATAAAATATTTGGTAATTCTGTTGGGAATAAGTCACTAAAGCATGATAAAAAATGTCGTACCTTTTCAGGAATTTCCACCATAGGTTTAGCAACTTCATGTGAACTCAAAGAATGAGTTTTCTTCGAAGAGCGAGCAATGGTACCAACTAATGCAGTAGTATCTCGGCATGAGTGTGCACTTACAGATGAAAAAGATCGAATAGGCCACAACACCTTCGTGAGACCATCATGTTCAAACGTATAAGTGTCCTCATGACAATCATGAGTAGCTTGGATATCATATTGCCACAGCCTTCCCAAAAGTAAATGTGTTGCAGTCATGTTTATCGCATCACAAAGAGCGTAATCATCATATCCAGGGAATGACAATTTCACTAGACATTGATGGGTTATCTTTGTGTAGAAGAACTGTTTATCCAACCCACAGAATATGGATTTGGATGAGGTGTAACTGGCAAACCAAATTGTTCTACAATATTGGCAGCCACATAGTTCTCTGTACTTCCACTGTCTATGATCATGTTAACACATTCTTCTCCAATACAACACCGAGATCTGAAAATACTATGCCTTTGTGAAAGACATGGTTCAGTAAGCAATATAGGACGAATCATGCCAGGAAAATCCGTGTCATAAGATTCATGCATGTGTTCATAATTTTGCTCTCCATAGTCCCATCCTTCTTCTTGTGTCTCTTCATGATCCTGGACTTCACCAATGTACCCATGAAATTTACGACAATCACTGGAGTTGTGACCAGTTAGGCCACACTTGTTGCACTTATCTCCTCGATACTTGGTGTAAGCATTCTGAGGTTTTGGTGGGAACTGTGGTGGTTTAGCGCGGATACCGGGAGTTAGTGGTTGTATATTTAAAGGTGTACTGTCAACCAGAGGTGTTGTTTGCTTGTAGGAGGAATTGATTGTTGGTTGCTTAACTTGCCTAGCTTCGTCTTGATTTGCTTGAGCACCATACGAATCTTCTGGACTTGCAGTAAAATAGTTCGGCTTTCCAGGATATGCAGTTCTATTATAATTCTACATTCGCGTTTGTCTTTGATAAGTAGAATTTGAGTTACGTAAAACACGACTTTCTACCTTCATAGCTTGTTGAACGGCTTCAGTCATAGTGAACACAGATTGAGTCATCCCTTGTTGAATGAGTCTATTCAAACCATCAATATAATGTGCAACCAATTGTTCTTCTTCTTCATTCAAATGATTTCTAGCAACAAGAGCATATAATTCAGCTGTATAAACTTCAACAAGTCTAGCTCCTTGTCGACAGTTTTGTAGTTTAATGAATAGTTACTGCATATAATCCCTTGGTAAGAATTTACCTTTTAACATCTCCTTCATTCTCTTCCAAGTACGAATAGGAGGTTTGTTATACTTTTCTCGATCGTCACAAAGTTTTTTCCACCAAGCTGCTGCTCCTCCTCCTTGGAGTTTATATGCAACAAGCTTTACCTGATAACTTTCATGAATATCCATGAATTTGAAGAATGATTCTACTTCATAAAAACAATCTAAAAGTTCTTCAATTTGCAAACCTCCATGAAATCTAGGGATGTCGGCTTTTAACTTGTATTCTGGTAGATTTAAGTAAGGACTCTGACCAGACTTCAATCTTATGTCTTCTGTCCATCTCTCTGCTTGATTTTTTCTATCTTATCCTCTTCATCACTGTCAAGGTTTAGAACTACTAGCTTCTTTCTTGGGTTGTCAAGAAAGCTTTCTAACTGATTGTTCAAATTTAGCCGACGTCTAATATCCTCTGGAATATCTGTTCTGCGGTAGAAAGAATGTTGAATGATCTTTGTCTCGTCTTTCTTTTCTTCATCTTCTTTCTTTTCTCCATCTTCTTTCTTTCCTTCGTATCCAGGAATATCTTCCTCTTTCATACCGATATGTTTTGCCATCTTGATAAAAAAGTTTTCATGCATCGTAAACCTCTTTTCAAAAGTTTCGGTAAGATTCTTGACACTTTCTTCAATTTTTGTTTCAAGTTTACTAACTGCATCATCAAGAGTTGCTTGCATAACTGGTTTATCTGCCATTGCACCTAAAAAATATCTACGGTTTGAAAAGAAAAATTTACGTTTCCACCCCCCCCCCTAGGGTTGCGGAAGCTAAGGTATCAGGAGAATCTAGAACTGTTGCTCTAATGCCAACTAATGGCGGACGAAAAGGTGAAGAACAAATAAGTTTCGTCAGAAACTATATTTGTTAAAGAGAAAGAAGGTTCGTCAGAAACTGGAAGATAATTGATTGTAATAATCAAGGGTTTTGAATAATAATTGATAATAATAAGATGTGTCTTCTCATCAAGAGAGCTGGCCTATATATAGGCTTACATAACCGATTAAAAGAGAAAGAAAGGAAGCCAACTTAAACTAGGAAAGTAAAAGAGTCTTGTCTAAATAAGGAATACTCGTAAGAGTAGAATAAAATACATAATGCAGTATTAAAGATGTATTACATCAGTTTTTCTACTTTTGTGATATTCTTGGCTACTCTGTGATCACAAGGGAGGTAACAAAATACTACTATTTTAGCAGATTCCTATTGTTGCAGCAAGCAAGGGCTGAGGGAGCTTAAGGCAAAGGTGGTTAGTTGCGTACCCTCTCAGGGCTCAGGCTGGCTCCCAAGCCCAATTTTACCAATTTTTTTTTTAAAAAAAAACAGTATCCCAGCCTATTTTTACCTTCTTGGCTACCCAAGCCTATTTTTTACCTCCCCATAGCAGATTTTCTGCCTCCGCCCCTGCCACCAAGGTGTTCTGAAATTCTGTTTTTCCACAGTGGGACTAGTGTAAATGAAGTTTAAATCCAACTTCTATGACTCGGTTTGAGTTTAGTCTACTGTTATAACTTGGTCATGATAACGTGAGAATTCTAGAGAAAAACAATACTGTTATT